>PVHP010020221.1:0-31064 GCA_004024765.1 Zapus hudsonius | reverse complement strand
TAAATTTTTTTTTATTTATTCATTTTCAAGCAGAGAGAAGAGAGAGAGAGAGAGAGAGAGAGAGAGAGAGAGAGAGAGAGAGAGAGAGAGAAAACGCACCAGGCCAGCACCTTGTGGGTCTGGCTTACATGGGTACTGGGGAATTGAACCCAGGGCCTTAGGTACTGGAGGCAAGTGCTTTAACCTCTGAGCCATCTCTACAGCCCTATTTTCTCAATTCTTGAACTTATAGACTATGGGGTTGTTATTCATTTGAACAAATTTTAGGAGGCAGAGAGTACAGAAAAAGTATGTATGGGTAGAATTCAGAGTGCCTATTCATTTTTTGTAAATTTTTTGAATGTTTGCCTTAAAGATCAGGTTTCACAGAACCCATCATAAACAACCACAGGAACAGGTTACAGGCTGTAGAAATGGAGGGAATGCAGCACGACTGAAGAAAGGAACATGGGGGCGGAGCCACTGGCCCTGCTGGTAGAGGAGGTGGGCGAGAGGAAGTGCCTAAGCTATACTTTGCCAATAAAATAATACAAACATAAAACAAATACACAAAAGTGTTGGGGCTTCAGAGGTGGCTCAGCAGTTAAGGTGTTCGCCTGCATAGCCTAATGGCCCATGTTCCATGTACAGCCAGATGCACAAGGTGGCACATGCACCTAGAGTTGCTAAAGGCCCTGGCATGCCCATTATCCTTGTCTGTCTCACTTCTCTCTCTCTCTCTCTCTGCTTGCAAATAAATAAGAAATAAAAAACAGTTTTCATACAGAGGTATTCCTAATATTATTGACTACATCCTCAAATATGCTGAGATAATGACTTTCAAATGAGGTGGGATTGAAACAGTATTTTCTCCATGTCTTTTTTCCTGAAGAATACAGGAGGGCAGGTACTTATTGTCAACTGTCAGGTTCAGGGTTCAAGATAGAGGGAATAAGAAAGAGACCATTTCCTGGGCTCAAGACTCCAGGAAAACGTGAATGAGGGAGGAGCTCTCCAGAATGTTGCGTAAGTAGAGGGAAGGGGCTCTGAGGGTTATTGGGGAAAGGAAGAGGGAAACAGCACTGGGATCTAGGGGTCTGTGTGATATGACTGACTTTTGTGCTGGGGGAGTTGGCATTCCTTCCTCTCAGTCCAGATATACTCAATTACCATGTCATTAGATCACTCCAAAGTCTCAGACCTAGCCTGAACTTGTCTGGTAGGAGTAGAGAGATAAGGAGACAAGGAGAATGCTCTCTTGATGGCTTACATTTCTAGATATTTTGTCTATATAAAAATAAAAGAGAAACAACTTCTTAGAAATCAAGACAGAGATAGGCAGCCTCGTGGGGTCATGGGGTAAGCAGTGGGATCATTTATCTAAACTGATTCATGCTGAATTGAGGTGTGGTATGTTCAAGAGGAGTCTTTCACATCTCAGAATATATGAGGCAGTGGACTACCTCTATACTGCAGGCATCAGGAGGATAAGGAGGCCCATGTGGCATGTTGAATAGCATCTGCATGACTTGAGTTCGTAGACAGACTAGACAGGGGCCCCATGGATATAAGAATTGAAATAGTTATTGAGGGGATAACAATAGATATGATACCCTAGATGAATATGGAAAGCATTTGGAATTAATTCTGTTGAATTTTGGGAGAAGTTAACTGTAGAATTTAAGTGAGCAAGTTAAAGACAACCGACATTGTCAGAAAAGTGCCCATGCAGAAGAAGGAGTGGAAAGAATGTAAGAGTCATGGGGGGGGGAGAATAATTAATGCACAAGAGGGAATGTCACCATGGATTCAATGGCTTTATCTAAGATCCTATGATACTGAGCATATTGTTGTGTTAATATTTGTAATTTTAAGCCAATAAAAATGTTTAAAAAAGAAAAGTGTCCATACTCATGATGTTGGAAAGGGGAAGAATCTCAGTTGCCTTGAGATACAAAACTTGAAATGCTAAAGAACAATTTTACCTCTGAGGAAATACATCAGGTTCATACATAGGTCTAGTTTTAAAAGAAATATACCTCGAAGAACTATTTCCCAGAATAAGAAGTACCATAGCTTGTCACAGAGATGTCAAGGCAGACACAAAGAAAAATAATAGGTTGGCTATTTTTTTAAAGACTAAGGTAATCCAAAACAGTTTTGGCAATTTATCTGCAACACTTAATTCTGCATATTTGATAGTTCTAATAGTAGAGGTGTGGCTTCTTATGGGAGCATCAGGTTTTAGTTTTGGTATGGGGCTGGAGTTCTAGGAGGGATTAGATCTCAAGATGCAGAAGACCCCCAGACCAGTGAACTCCAATTTCAGGTTCTTGGCCAAGTTATCAAAAGAATTAAAAACATGAACTCAGAGAAGGGCAGATTATGAACTACAAGATTTATTTGAGGGAGAGTTAGGATTAGGAGAAAAAGCAAAGAAGGAAAGCCCAAGTCAAAAGAAGTCCCTCCTAGCTAGACAGGCTGGAAAGGGAGAGAACAATCAAGAACCTCTCTCTCACATAAAGGTCTTTCTCTAGGAAAGAGGCTCTGGGAAGGGGCTGTAGAAACCAAAGAAGGAAAGCATCTAAAACAAGGAAAGTGCAGAGGCAAAAAGAAATTCTTCCCCTTTCCAAACTGGCTGGCAAGGGGAAGGGGGATTGGGAAGATCCTCCTCACATAGGCATAAGAGAACCGAAGGAGAGAGGTCAAGGGCTTATGTATGTGTTTCAGACACATTTATATGAATCAGATATCCAACTCAAATGAGCCCCATCATCAGGCTCAGCTGTGTAAGATCACATTTTGTGTAATTGGTAAATACTGTCACTGTCTATGTTACTAGGAGGATGAGACTAAATAAGCAAGAGGGAGCTCTTCAGGAGAAAGAGAGAAAATATCCACATGTTTATCCATATACATATTTAATTTGGAGAAGAAGAATTAATTGAAATTTTTGTAACTATGAAGATTTGGCTTAAGTAACTTCAGTATGGTAGGAAGTATAAGAAACTAAAATAATTTAGAGGTCCTACACATCTGCCTGGTAGGGGTTGACTGAAGCTGAGCACTTCCAAAGAAAACAGGTTCCTTGAAGACTCCTTAAGCTTGCCAACTGATGTGGGAGGGGGACAGACTGTGGAAAAGGCAGAAAAAAGGTATAAATGGAGTTCCAAGAAGCTGGCTGGTCTCAGTTGTATATCCAAGTCACAGCATCATTTACCCTAGGTCTGGGTGTCAAGGAAGAGGCGAAGAGACAAACTGTTTCTTGGACCCAATTCTTGCTCCTGAGGGTAATTATGCTGAATAAAGAAGCCATGCAAAGCTGTGTGTTTATGTTAATATTTAAAGTGAAAATGATATTCAATGACAAAGGTGGATTCCTGGCCATCTATCAATGAGGTTTAAGGAGATAGGCTTTACAGAGAAGCCAGAGGAAAGTGTTTCGGGTACTAAACAAGTTCATTTTGTTATAGTTAGTGGATGACTAATATAGGTCAGCTTTACCACCTCCTCCAGGGCTCAGGAACATCCTGGAAGATGGGATGGAAAGAAGATAAGAGCTGGAGGATGGGTAGGAGCATTGTGGAATTCTATCACCCATATGCGACAGGGCTAATGCTATTATGAACTCATAGCAGCAATGGTTAGCTGATAATATTACAGCTGAAATTCAACACTGGGTTGTGATTAGAAACTATTTTTAAAAAGTTTTCTATCTGAGTAAGTGTGTGTGTGTGTGTGTGTGTGTGTGTGTGCAGGTACACATGTGCCATGGCTGATTGATGTGAGAACCTCCTTATCAACCTGCTGTGTATCGTTCTTGTGGTATCCTACAGTCATCCCAGATGGGAACCATTCACATCCTTTGTATAACTCTTTCTCCTGCCAAAAGGTCATATTACAATTCTATACATTAGAAATGCCAAAATTTTGCATGTGTTATTATTCTAAGTGCAAACATAACTCATTAATTGTGTTCCTTCCCTGGAAAATTTACCTCTGAGAGTCTTCTCTGGAACTTGTGTTCCTTGGAGAATACTCATCCATCTCCTTGGAGGCCAAATGCCTACAAATTATGTCAATGTATTCCCTTGCTCAGGATAGAGAGGAAGAGGGCCATCTTATTATCATTCACCCAATGTTACTGAATCTTAGACTTGTAATTGGCCTTGGAGATCTTCAGTCTAAATGTCCTTTCAGAGAAGAGTTGAGCTGAAGCTCCTTTCCCAGTCATGCAGTGATTTAACAACACAATTGGAACATGAAGCAAACTTCAAAGATGAACAAAAGTGGCTCCATTTCTTCTTCATTTCTAATTGTTTCTATTTGATTTTTAAATGCTACTAGATTACACTCTAAAATATGATTAGTAAAATGCTGAATAGAAAATATATTTTCATGAAACCAACTTGTGAATTTGTTCATCATGATAAGAGAGAGAATCTAAATCAAGTAGCCCAAACTTTCTATGCATTGCAGAAATCAGGTAAGTACATGCAATTTTTCTAGAACATTCATTGGCAAATAGTGATTCAGAGGGAAATTTACTTCCAATAAGTTAGTTGACTTACATATGTGAATATTAGTTAACAAAACACAACTAAGGTTATAGGAAATATGCTTTCTGATGATTTTGATATGCAGTCTGTCATACAGAAGGAAAAGACCCCTTCTATCTTTCATTACTTAATTCACATTCTGATATGTACACAGAATAAGTCACAAAGACCTTTTTCTAAAAAGAAGTATATAATGAACAGTTCACTTGTTTGCTTTGTAAAATGCAGAGAAGTTGAGGAATTCCTCAACTTTGAGCATCAAGGCCACTGTGCTTCCTTCTGTGGCTGTAAGCCTGACCCAAAGGTGTGCTTTCTCTGCCCACTCTGGTTAGTTCAATGATAGCAACACTCTAGTGCCCAAGTGCCCACAAGAACCTTTAAATCATGGCTTAAATTCTTAACAGTGTGAGGCTGCTAGTATGACAGAATCATGCATAGTAAGACAAAGTCTGGTTCTAACTTTGCCTGTTACTGCTGAGTGTCTGCCTGTCCCAGACACCATGTAACCTCTGGAGGAAAGGAAGAGGCAGGCATTATTGACTTTCAGATATGTTATACTTTCGTGAGATTGTACTGCATTACTTTGTTTCTAAATACTTTACAATGGTTTGACAAAAAGAGATTCATTTTTTTTTTGTTTTTATGAGGTAGGGTCTCACTCTAGCCCAGGCAGACCTGGAATTAACTAGATAGTCTCAGGGTGACCTCAAACTCATGGCGATCCTCCGACCTCTGCCTCCCGAGTGCTGGGATTAAAGGCATGTGCTACAACACCAGGCTAAGAAATTCAACTTTGATGAAACATAATTCTTCAGTTATTGTTGACAAATGACACATTGTTCTTACTTGATGACATTTCCTTTTCTTCTCTTTCAGAATTATAAGATAACTTCTAAACATGGGACAAGACTTTTCTAACACTCTCTGATTCTGTGAATTTTTTCCCCTTAACTTCACGTTCTATTTCCTGAAGAGATGATGGGACACAATAATTCCATCATAACTGAATTTGTCCTGGAGGGGTTAACAAACCAAAGAGAACTCCAGCTGCCTCTCTTCTTCCTCTTTCTAGGAATCTATGTAGTTACATTGGTGGGAAACCTGGGTATGATCCTCCTTATCACTTTTGAGTCCAAGCTTCAGTCTCCAATGTACTTTTTCCTTGGTAATTTGTCATTCCTAGATCTCTGTTATTCCTCAGTTGATACTCCCAAACTTCTGGGAAACTTTATATGGGAAGAGAATGTCATTTCCTACTCCGGATGCATGACACAGCTCTTCTTCTTTTGTGTTTTTGCTATCGGTGAGTGCTATATGCTGGCGGCCATGGCATATGACAGATACGCAGCCATCTGCAATCCACTGCTCTACAATGTCACCATGTCCCAAAAGGTCTGCCGTGTGCTTGTGGCAGGAGTCTATATCATGGCATCTTTTGGAGCTGTGGCCCACACAACATCCATGATCAGACTTTCCTTCTGCAGGGACAATATCATCCACCACGATTTTTGTGATATACTTCCTCTCCTAAAGCTCTCCTGTTCCAGCACCCACCTCAATGAACTTCTGGTGATTCTTATTGGTGGATTCAATGTATTGGCCACAACAGTGCCCATCACCATCTCTTATGTCTTCATAGTTATCAATATTCTTCGAATACCCTCTACTGGAGGCAGAACCAAAGCTTTTGGTACCTGTGGCTCTCACCTCACAGCTGTTGGGATCTTCTATGGATCCATAACATTCATGTATTTCAAGCCAGCATCTAGCAGCAACATGGTACAGGAGAAGGTTGCCTCTGTGTTCTATACCACAGTGATTCCCATGCTGAATCCCTTGATCTACAGCCTGAGGAACAAGGACGTAAAGGAGGTGCTGACCAAAGTCAGGAGGCAGAAGTGTGGCTCACTGCCGGGTTAGTGGCCAGAGCCTCCAAAGATTATGGTGATTAATTTTCTGTTTCTTTTTTTATATTTTCTTTATTCATTTTCAAGCAGAGAGATAGATACACACACAGAGAGAAAGAGAGTTAGAGAGAGAGTAGCAGGGCCACCACCTTGTGGGTCTGGCATATGTGGGTACTGGGGAATTGAACCAAGGGCCTTAGGCAAGTGCCCTTACCGCTGCACCATCTCTCCAGCCCTGTTTCTTTTTCTTAAAGCTAACTTACTTTCTGTTTCTTAAAGACTTGCTCATACAATGTATCTAATTATTGACAATAGCTATGGAATAAACTTAATATTCCATTTGAATTCCATTACCACAGGGAAGTTTGTAAAAACATACGCACCTCCCTATCCCTTGAGCAAATTATATCAAGGTATTTTGATTCACTAGTTCTTTGATAAGGTTTAGCTATATTTATTATTTTAAAAAAATATGTGTTTAAATATGCCTGATCCTACTTCCTTGCAAGTTTGGAAAAGCTAAGATAGTTTATTTCCCCCTTATTTGGAATATATTGATCTTCATCTTCTTCTGTCTCTTATTACTAGTGTTATAACACTCAGTGAAAGACTATCAGACTAGTTTCTTAATAAAAGTGGTCATTTTAACACCTGACCATTGGATAAATCCAACACACACACACACACACAGACACAACACACACAGACACCACGCACACACAGAGAGATACACCACACACACAGAGACATGCATACACCACACCACACACACACACACACACACACACACACACACACACACACACACACACACAGACACACACACATAGCTAATTTGAAGTTGGAAGTTTCTCTTCTTGGTCCCTCTTTTCTTCTTTTCTAGTGTGTCTCTTTGTCTTTAAAAGTATAATCCCAGGGTGCAGTAGATGGCTTAGCAGTTAAGGCTCTTGCCTGCAAATCCTAATGACCCTGAGTTCTATTCCCAGATGCACAAAGTGGCACATGCCTCTGGAGTCGTTTGCAGTGGCTGTAGGCCCTAAAGCACCCATTCTCTCTCTGTCTGTATCTCTTCCATTTCTCTCTACTTTCAAATAAGTAAATAAATAAATAAATAAATAAATAAATAAATAAATATTTTTAAAAGTACAATTCCTAAATTACATAACATTATAAAAATTAAAAGACATATCAATGGTACCAAAGTCACAGGAACAAGGTAGGTCAGGGAGCTGGGTTTCTATCATGTACCACAAAGACAACTGACAATCCACTGTGTCAATGTTCAATTTTATAAATCCTAAATTTTCTTTAGGAATCTCAAGATATTGCCATCATTGGCATGTTCCCATGAGTTAACACCAACTGACTATCTTCTATCTTTCATTTTCTTGTGTTTATAGTCCCTATTTTTCTAATTTAGAGGCAGACTTCTTGTAGAAATGACGTATGGAATGAACAATGAGCATGTTGAATTATATCATCTTCTCAGAGAAAAGGTTCTCTGCATTCCTCTTCCAGTCTCCCTTGTCATAAAGGGAAATTCCATTTCCCAGGCTACATGTCTTCTTGCAGAAATACTTAACAGAATAGCATCTCTGCCCACTTATCTTACCCAATTTTTAATATTCTCTGTAAAAACTTCCTGACTAATTTAAAACTATATACCAAGAGAACCAGACCAAGATCTGCTTCTAGACTTCTCAATTCCCTTCTATGTTTCCTATGAGGAACACATAACCAAGTATTCTTAGTAAAGCATGTAATCAGCATCATAAGTCAATAAAGCCGGACATATTCATCATCTTTAATTGTTCTCTTTCTCCCTGGCAATCTCTTAAACTTCCATGTTTCTGTCACTATATACTCAATATCAGCTAAGTAAATAAGTAATCTTGTGTACTGCTTGTTTTACTATGCATTATTGAGTTCTATCCACATGGTTGTGGATATCAATGTCATTCTTTATATTTCTGCAATGGCATTCTATTGTATGTATGCTAAAATATGTTTAACAATTTATTTACCACTTACCATTTACTTGGTCATGCATGTCAATTTTACAGTTACAGATTATATTGAATAAACATATAATCAAAATCTGTGTGCATGTCTTTGTGAGGTCACATTCCTGTATGGTTTTTTTTCGTGTTTAAACATCATATTGGAATAATTAGCTCATCTAGTAAGCAGGAATTTATTTGTTTAGAAATTTAAAAGTATTGTGTACTAAGTGGCTGTAGAATTTTATATTCCACCTAACAGTTAATGGGGATGTCAATTCCTCCATAGCATAAGCATGCTTTATCTGATTCATATTATCTCTATTATTTGTAATTCTAATCAATATACTGTACTATACAACTACTGTACAATACTGTACTGCAATTAATATGCACTTAACTAGTGGCTGATGGTACTGAGAATTTCTTTCAACTGTGAATGTATCTTTTATACATTATCAACTCAAAAGTTTTTAAAAATTTTTTTTCTTACTATTGTTTCAAATTTTTCTCAGATCTTTATATATTCTGGATACAATTTTCTTATCAGATAACAGATTTGAAACACTTTTTACCAGTCTATGGAGCTTCATTCTATTGAGAGCATTTTCAGGGCCAAAAGTCCATGATTTCAATGAAGTCCACTTTATCAATGTAATCTTTTTATATACTTTCAGCATACATCAAACACAGCTTTGCTTAAACCATCATCACAATATTTTTCTTAAAACTTTTCTCACTAAGGTATGTTTCATGTTCCATTTTTAAATACATGGTCCTGGCACAGATGCTGAGAAGGTACAACCAAAATCAATTTTTGCATCATTGACTTCATGGATCCAACAATAGTTGCTTAAAAATATCTTTCTCACTGGATTAGTGTTGTTCTATTATCATAATAATTTATCCTATTTTTGGACATAAATGATTCCATTTTGTATAGTTTGGTTCTGAAATGATTTGAAAAAGCTTATGTTTTATTCAACCCTTTTTTCCTAGTTAATGACACTATTTTGGGAGGTGAGACCTAACTATAGGAATTCGTTAACTAGGGAGTGGACATTAGGATGATAGGCTGGAGTTCTCTCTTCCTCTTAGTGCCACTGTTACAAGAAATTGTAACATGCTCCCTCTGTCATGGACTAAGTCTTCCACCATGCCTTTCCTACCACAATGGATCTTAATTGTCTAAATTGTGTGCCAAAATAAGCCTCTCTACCTTTATGTTACTTTTTTCAGGTATTTTGTCACAGTGATGACAAAGTAATACCTATTATCCACTTGTTAGTCTTGATACATAAACCACACTGTTTTAGTATAGCAATTTTATAATTTATTAATATAGGATAGTGTTCATCTTATTTTCTTTATGCTGTGATTTCTATAGATGTTTTGTTTCTCAAAAGAAGTTTACAACCAAGATGTCAACTTATATACACACAGTTTACTGATTTTTCAATTTTGAAATTGTATTGAATACAAAGATCAATTTGGAAAGTACTGTTCCATTGAGTATTCTGAGAGGTTGGAGAGATGGTTAAGCAGGCAAAAGCTCTTCCTGTGCAAGCATGAGTCCCTGAGTATGATACTCAGCACACACATAAAATGTGGGCATGGCTGGCATGCCTGGAACCCCAGAGTTGAAGGTTCAGCTCAGGGCTCACTGAAATACCCTGTCTCCAGGAAAATAAGACAGAAGAACACCAATGGAGGATACCTAATAACTCTCTTTAGCCTCCACATATGTGTGTACAGGATGCATAATCTGGGCACACACACACAAAGAGAAAGAGAGAGACAGAGAGACAGAGAGAGAGAATGATAATGCTGAGGTTTCCAAAACAGATGTTCAATATATGATATAATTTATTTCTCTCAATAATGTTGAGAATTTTTTCATTTTCAAGCTTTTTCAGACCTATCCCTAAGATTTTCCTACTCATTTCATATTCCAGTAGATTTGGTTTGTTATTTCAATTTTCATTTCCTACTGCCATCACATAGAAATACAATCAGTTGTTATATTTTTCTTGCCATAAGTTTTAGGCAGCACACATATCATAATAGCTCTTTTGAGAATATATTAGATTTTCTTCAGACAGTTTTTTTTCCTTCCTTTCTTTCTTCATTACTTACTCTGATACTGGCCACCTGCAGTGAAATCTGAATAGAAATGAAGAAGGAGGAGATTTCTGTATGACGGATCTTAAGGCAAAGGCATTCACTCTTCTCAGTCTTTCAGGATTATGTTTTTAGCTACAAGCTTTTTCCTTATTAGATGGAAGAATAACTTTTATTATTATCATTTTTTAATTTACTAGCCAGAAAATGTTGGGTTCTATCAATGATTTTTCCTAAAACTATCAAAATAGCATTGACCTTGCTGATTATATTCATTAATTGTCAAATGTTAAAACAATATTTAAGTCTTGGAGAAAACCACATTTTAACATACATATTATTGGACTTGTTTTGTTTAAAACTTTGTAGCTGTAAAATAAAAGACGGGGTATTGTCATTTTTCTCTTCATGTGATTTAATTTTAGGGCTTTTTTTTGTATCAGGTGAATTTCAGCCTCATAGGATTAGTTAGGAAGTGTCTCCTCCATTTCCATTGCCTGCATGTGTTTAAATGGAATTGGAATTTTGCCTCATAAATGGTTCACATAATTTATCCTACAATAGTAGGAATCTGAGTATTTTATTTCATGAGGATTTTTTAATTTCTTAGTTACTCTTCGTTCCCTTCTGATGTCAATCATGGTCTTATTGTAGACTTTCTCCTTTTATTGATAAACAGAAAATTTAGGGGAGTTTTGTGTTTGACGTTCACTAATTTTTATTTGGTCTGGTGTAATTGAGTTTCCCCATGAACTTTAACTATTTCCTTTCTGATCATTATCATCTTTTGTCTTCTGTTTTTATGGATTTCATTGAACTCGTGGTTTTAGTTGTCAAGTTATATTTATCCACAGATTTGAGATTTTCTAACACACAGCACTTTGAAAGTTAAACACTTAGGAGAGTTCACTTTTATTTAACCAGGTGTTTATGTTTCTTTTGTGTGATAGTACAAAATCAAACTAATGTATTTAACGCTATAACCCATACTAGGCTTCTCCTCGCTATGTTTTCATTAATATAAATATTATGAGTTTAATATGTCTCTATGTATATATCTTTTTAGTGATATGTTGCCATTCGTTTTTTAAGGCCTCAGTCTTTATGTTTAGAAATGGAGCTCACCAATTAGAGCTACGGACCAAAGACACACAGGGAGCTCCTTATGATAACATTTGTGCACTGTCATGTGTGGGGATTAAACTCAGCTCCTCCATCTACTTAATGCACTGACTTGTCTGTTTATACCTCTTCCCTGTCATTTCAGAAACTACTTATTCATTGATTTTCTTTTTTCACTCAATCCTAGTTCAGATGTTGTGTTACACTGCAACTTTTGTCTTCTAAAATAGTCAAACGACTTTTTTTAATTTGAGAATTTGTGCTGTATGTGTCAATACCTGGCAGCTGTAATTTCCTTTGTATTCATGGATTTTCATTGTGCTTCCATGTAGTTTTGTATATTTTCCAATTAAAAACTTACCAATGCTACTGTAGCTCTGTTATATCAACCCAAGCTCTACCCTAATGATTCATACATTCAAATTTCAGGTAACACAACAAAACAACTACTTGAGGACTCTAAAAATATAAATGCTCATAGCATATTTTCTTAAAATGAGACATAGTCTAATTATGAAACATTAGGTAATAAAAACTAATATAAGTGAACCTAAAAGAATTATTTAATTTTTAAGCTGGATCCTACATGTGTAACTTAAACATGAGGAGTTATCTATCAAATGGGAAAAAAAACTATGTCTTTGAAAAGTATCAAAGAAAATATGCAAAATAAGTTGCAGAATAGTATAAAATGTTTGTCATACACATATGTGATGTAGGTTTTGTACCTTGAAACACATACATCTAGAATATTTAAGTAGAATATCTCAATAATAAAATCCTCAAACCATTTTATCCAGATATTTGATAAGATAAATTAATGAACATTAAATGCATATTTCCTTAGAGACCCAGGAAAGCAAATGGAAAACTATGAAATAATAATACACATGTGTTAGAATTGCTAAAATTCAAACAAAAATCTTTACATCAAGTTGTGGATATGCTCTTTATCAGATATAACTCCCATAAGTAACTATTGAACGTTTAATGTTACTTGCATTAGAAAACACATTGGAAGGCTGAAGATTACTTGTTGAAACACATGCCAATCAAAACATTCCACTGGCAGGTATTTCTTTTAACCCTCTTAATGGTCAACTTCCATAAATATAAACAATATAACATACTCATATGGTCCCTTTTCCCTCTCCCAAATTCTCCTTCCACTGAATCTCTTCTTTCCAATTAGTCTCTCTGCTATTTTGTTGCCGTCATTTTTCATTCCTATTATGCAGTCTTGTGTTGGTAGCATCAGCCACTGTGAGGTCATGAGTATCTAGCCCATTTTTTGGTTTGGAAGACAGTATTCCAGGCATTACTTCTTTTCTTGTGGCTCTTAACATTTTCTCACCACCTCCTCTGCAATGGTCCCTGAGCCTTAGAGGGTAAGATATCTCATTTAGTTCTGAACACGCCACTGTAACTTCTCAGCACTTTGGTAAGTTCTGAGTCACCCCAGTGGTCACTACCATCTGAAAAGAGAAGCTTCTCTTACCAAAAGTGAGAAGAATTCTGTTAGTCAAGGTTCTCTAAAGGAGCAGAACCAACTGAATGAATTCTACTTTAAAAAAAAGAAGGGCAGGGGAAATTTATTGGATTAGCTCAAGGCAGTCCCACAACAGCAGTCTGCAAACCAAAGAGTCAAGGAACCATGTGAGTTCACATGGCTGGATGCCTCAGCAGTCCCAATCCAACAATGAATGCCTAAAGGCTTCCTTGGGAGCTGCTGGTCATCAGTACAGGCTGAAAGGCTGAGAAAACTCATTCCAATGCTGATGAGGGGGTGCATGATCAGCACCAGCAGCCAGGCAAGCAAAGACAGACAGATTTCCTTCCCCTTTATATAGCCTTAGTGCAGGGTCTTGCAACCCTTTCCCAGACTTGTTGGCTTTGGAGTCTCTAGAATTTCTCCTGCATTGCCCTCCCAGGAAGGGATGCTTGTTTCTAGCTCCCCTGAGCCTCCTTACATCCTGTCTCCTACTGAGAGGGCTGCCTTTCTGTAAGCAACCTCAGAGAACCACCCAAGATTACTAAACAGGTCAAGTTGACAACAAAACTAAACTATCACACATTAATATATGGGTATGAACATATGTACTTAGATGACAATCTGGTGGGCATATTATATCCATTTATCATTGGCAGGTATTTGCTTAATAAATTGATAATATGTGTTCTCATAAAGACAGTATGTGAGTCATGATTATATTTGCAATAGCCTAAAATGATCTAAATAATGACCAACAAATTAATGAATCAATTGTGACAAGTTTATACAATAGACTTCTAAACAATAAAAATGAGTTTATGGGTGAATATTTAAATGATTACTTTGAGTTACGAAAAGCCAAGTACAAATTAATAAAGTATGATTCCCCTTACTTGAAAATATAGAAAATAGCAACAATCAATCCTTGGTAGCAAAATGTAAATCACCTATTGTCTGTGGCAGAAATGAAAAGAATTGTCATAAAACTGAATTTAATATCATTTTGATGTGTTAATGGATCTAAAAGTTTTGTAAAATTTTCATAATTAATCTGTTTATTCAGGATACAAATGTGAAGTTACATGCTCATGTACTTCTGTTATCTCTCAACGATTTTATATACATTGGTACTTTACTAAAGTAAAAGGTATTCTGGAACCATAAAATTAATTTTGATATATTAATTTTTATATTATTAAAGTTTTGCTAAAGTTATGAATTAACTAAAACAAACTAATTTGTTAACTGTTGAATCATTCTATTTAATAAAAGTATATTTTGATTATTCAGGTCTACTTTTATATCTTTCAAGAATATTTGAATATTTTCTTAATGTGGGTTTTCAAACTATATTCGCATGTACCACCTCATCTTGTTGCTGTGATGAATGGAGTTTGTGTCCTGTAACTAGTTTTATTTCACACTGATTTTTGTGCTAGAATTCTGATTGCTGTTTTTTTATCATTAGTTCTCCAGAGATGCTGAAACAGCTGCAATTAAGACAACTCATTTTTTATAATTCTTATTCCCCAAAGGGACTTCTTACATCCATTTGTATTGAATAACAATTTTCATATCATCTCAAAATATAGTGAATCCTTTGTTTTGCATCTTAGTATGAAGAGCCTCATGATAGTCAAGAAGAGAATGGAAATAAAAATGGAAATGGAAATAAAATCTTGAATACATTGAATAAGTTAAAGAGTAAAATCACATTGACCACAGCCTGTACAATAAATAATTGTTGTCCTGTCCTGCAATTATTTTTAGTTTTTCTTCCCCCCCCCCCCGTGGACATTTGTTTCATCCTCACAAGAATTAATGAAAAATGTCTGGGATCAGGTTTCATGTCCATTAGCATTCACATCTGTGAACAGCCCAGTACCTGTCACAGCAGGTGCTCAAGAAGCAGCTGTGGAATGTCAGGGACACAGATTGATGTTGGAGAAAAGCTGATTCCCAGTTCCTTTTCTATCACAGTAAGAAAAGTGTAAAACTAAGCTTTAGGTTTTTTTTTTGTTTGTTTTTGCCAGAAAACTTATACTTCTTTGACAAAATATTTCCCCTGTTATTAAGAAAACTGAATCAACTATATATGGAAAAGATTTTTTAATTATGAAATTATTGATTTAATTGAATAAATGTATTACTAGCTGGAACTCTTTGTAGTATCATAGTGCAAGCTATTTGGATAGGCATTTTCAATCATGTCTTTAAAAATCAGTCAAATGACAATTATTGTCATAGCTGAGTGGAGATTTTGTTTGTCAGTAAATCATCTCTCCTATGTCCGTAGAAAAAGCTCTGGGTTCTGTGGCTGCTATTTATGGATACACTGACAACTGAGTTCCATTCTCATGGCTAAGGTTCATTGACGGTTATGTTCAAGGTCTTTTCATAAAGCTGCAAATGCAGGCACAATTATGGGATAATGAAGTTTGCATTACAACTCTTCCTGAAAATGGAGTTTAGTTTGATTAACTTTTTACATATCTTTATTATGAATATGTTTATACATTTTTGAAGATCTAAAAATTATGACTTAGAAGGTATCTTTGTGGTAGAACACCTATCTATCATTTATGAGTTCCCGAAACCAATCTCAGCACCATAAAATATAATTATTAAATATATTACAACAAAACAATAAATAGAAATGAATAGAAAAAAACATTGTCATTTAAACTGTTCACATCTCTCATCTATCAATTTCCAAAAATTATTTTCATCTCCCCAAGAACTTGCCCAGTGCTTTCTTCACATCTTTGTTCCTCAAACTATATATTAATGGGTTCAGCATAGGAATCACAGTGGTATAGAACACAGATGACACCTTCTCCTGTTCCAGGGTGCTACTTGAAGGTGGCTTAAAGTACATGAAGGTAATAGACCCAAAGAAGATCCCCACAGCCATTAGATGAGAGCTACAAGTTCCAAAAGCCTTGGACCGGCCCTCTGAGGACCGGATGTGAAGGATGCTCCAGAAGATGAAGACATAGGAGGTGGCAACAGCTAGAGTGGGCACCAAGGTGTTGAGCCCCGCAATGATGAAAAGGAGAAGCTCATTGAGGTGTGTGTTGGAGCAGGAGATATTGAGGAGAGGGAGAACATCGCAGAAGTAATGACTGATGGTGTGTGATTGGCAGAAGCTCAGTCTCACCATAGCACTTGTGTGAGCCACGGCAGACAGAAGTCCTAGGAGGAAGGCAACCAGCACTAGCAGTGAACAGAGCCGTGAGGACATGATCACGTTATAAAGCAGAGGGCTACAGATGGCCACATAGCGGTCATATGCCATGACAGTCAGCAGGTAGCCCTCAGCCACCACAAAGACCACAAAGAAAAAGAGCTGGGCCATGCACTCAGAATATATAATCATATTCTTCTTTCCTAGGAAGTTCACTAGCATTCGGGGTGTAATGACAGTGGAATAGCAGAGGTCAGTGAAGGACAGGCTGCTGAGGAAATAGTACATGGGGGTGTGGAGCAGTGGGCTGACTGCAATCAGAAGGATCATCCCCAGGTTCCCCATGACTGTCACCACATAGATTCCCAGGAAGAGGAGGAAGAGGGGCAGCCAGAGCTCTGGCTGTTCTGTTAAACCCACCAAGATAAACATGGCTACTGTAGAATGATTTCCCGATGCCATTCTTTGGAGATATCTGTGGATATAGAAAATAAAGATTATAGTCTTTAATTGCACCACTGATTGTGCCTGCTTTGATCTGAAGATAATAATTATGTTACAGAGGGACCACATTGCTCTGAAAAATGAAATCACACTCGCATAAGGGAAGTTGACAGGTAGAATTTTGTTATAGTTTTCATGTCTGGTCTGGGTACCTCTGCTGATAAATCACTCTGGACATCCTACAAGTTCATCCACAATCTATGTCATAGCTTCTTTACTGAGTTAGAAATTTTTACCTCATGAAATTATTAAGAAAATAATACCAACACTCAAGAGGCTAAGGCAGAAGTAATGCTTTAAGTTTGAGACAAGTCTAGGCTGCATGTGAGTTTTGGTGTAACCTGTGGTCCAGTCTCAAAACCAGAAAATAATACAAAACAAGGAAACAAATATTTAACAACAACAAAAACACGAGGAAGAGAAAGAAAATTTTTGAACCATTCTACCCACTGTTTAAATTTTGTTTTCAAATGAGCGTATCTATAACCTCTCACAGAAGCTCAGATTGAGCATTCTTGCCCTGGAGAGTTTAAGTAGTTCGGCTGTCAAGAACATTGTCCAACTTTACAGTCTCAGCACTTCCTGTATCTAAAAGAGTTTGGTAGAGTGGATTTATGGAGAGGTCTTGGTGTCTGTGGGGGAGCATTTTCAAAAGTCAGTTTTATGGCTGACCAGTTCACTACATGGGGCAAGCCATTGAATGCAAATTCAGACTTCTGATCTTTGAAGTGAAAATGAGTGAAATGTGTGAGCCACAGCAGACAGAAGTCCTAGGAGGAAGGCAACCAGCTCTAGCAGTGAGCAGAGCCGTGAGGACATGATGTTATAAGGCAGCACATAGCCGTCATATGCCATGACAGTCAGCAAGCTGTCACCTTTGATGCTAATTAGGCTTCATTCCTAAGTGTTGTTAGAAGAATTGCTGGTGGCCCAAAAGAACTGGGATAGTAAAGACTTTTTATTCAACATAGAATACTTATGAAAACTATTCTCTGGCCAAGAAGAGACATAAAAGGAATATTAGATATATTAGACATGGAAGGGATATTTTGTCCAAAGAAGATACACTAGGGACTGTGATCTATCCTTGTTGTCTTTCTCTGAGAGACATATGTAGGCTAACATGAAAGAAGCCAGGGGGATTAATAGTAACATAGGATAGAATTGATTCAGGGAACAAATGTTTCAGAGTAATGGAAAGCCTAGTAAGGATCTCTATAGCAGAACAGGTTGAATTTAGACTAGCCATGATTCTTTCAGGTTGAGTCATCCAAGCTATGAAGAAATACCAAGATGGGGTCAACAGAGAAGCACAGAAAAGGACATCTCTAAGTGAAGAAAACACAGGAGAAATTCTCTTGAGAAAAGCTAACATAGCATGTTCATCACAACTGTCCTTCTATTAGATGCAATATAATTGCCACTCTGAAACTGGGAACTTACCTGGTTCCTGCACAGAGAAAGTCTTAGAAACTGTTCACTTTGCTCATGTCACAGATATCTATTATGATCAAAAAGAGGAGCATCAAGCACTGAATAATTGTGAGTAAATTATCCATATTCATCTGATAGAATAAACTCTCAGAACCTGGAAGCAGATTATCTCTAGTATCCTATGTCTTATAAGTGTGGGGTAATAACTCAGCTTTTATGTGAGGCATCCTGAGTATAGGGAATCATTAGAAATGCAAAAACACAAATCCCCTAGAGTCCTCAGCATTTATAAATTATCTGAAAAAAGAGTTCTTATTAAGGTCTGAATCCCTTATTGCAGTCTGTCCTGAGTGACGATGATCTGAAAAGGATCCTGTTTAACATTCCCAATTATCAACGATGATTTAGTGATTCCCAAAATCAAGTCAGAAGTCAAGTTCTCCACAAAGATTCCAGTGATTATTTTAAATGGCCATAGGGGGAAATTTATGTAATTTTTTTCCCCTAAAGTTAAGTTTATTCAACACTAAACATGTTTTTTGTTATTATTATTTTTCATCTTAGTTAATATTTTTTTGAGGTAGGGTCTCTCTCTAGCCCAGTCTGACCTGGAATTCACTTAGGCTGGCCTTGAACTCATGGTGATCCTCCTACATCTGCCTCCCTAGTGCTGGGATTAAAGGTGTGCATTCTGATGCCTGATTTAAAAGTGATTTTAGAATTCAAAGTATTCTTTGGTTTCATGACATAGCTCTAACAACAGACTGCAGCTACATTGCTATGTTTTGTATTGTATTTGTGTGGGACCCTGCTAAGGGGCACGGAAGATGTAGGGTTTTGCTGAGTCTGGCAGGCTTCTGGGACTGTCTCCTTCTGATAAGGAAGTTGAGGCAAAGTCTGAGGAACCCTATAAATCTTAGCAGAATCCTGAACACTCCAGCTCCCAGGCAGGCCACAGCTGTGCTCTGAGATAAGCAGGCAATTCAAGGCCTAAACTTAGTCCAGCTGCAATAACAAACCTAAACAATAAGGCTATATTTCCTCTGCTGACATCACCATTCTATACATGTCTATTATACATGTATAGAGTCACATAGCCCCCTCAATTTATCTATGCAAAATAGGTATCCAAAGGATACTGGCCCCTTATCAATCAAACTCATGAGATGCTCACAGGTCTTGCCCCTACCAATCCCCTTGTTTCCTATGCTTCTACCTCTGCCTTTTCTCTACATAAACAACTGCTATCTATACAATAAAATGAGAACTTCCCACTGCCGCATTTTCCCGAGAGTCCTCATCTCTCGTTTGGCTCACAGCTTTTCCAAGCCTCTGCTCACCCAGCTCTGTGGATGAACAGGGAGTTGATGCATGCTGCAACTCCCTAACTAACCCACGGACCCAGATATTTGAATATTTTTTAACCTGCAAACCAAATTTTAGGCAAATGCTCTTAGTCCCTTATTGAAATTTTATTTCCTAGAAAAATTCAAATACTGAAAAGTGTAAAGTGGTTAGCAGCATAGGATATCTTACTTTTCTACCAATCCAAAGACTTAGGTAAGAAATGTGGGACACTGAGGAAAAAAACATCATGACTTCTTTCCTATGGAAGCAAATGTCAATTAGCATGACTCAGTCATGAGTATACGCCTGCTTCCTTCCTGTTCCTATGACTGAAGTTCATCTCACTCAAGGGCTGAAACAGAGCTCCTAGAGATTTCATCATGACCCTTGTCTAGAGTACTGCTCCCTCTCAGATAGTTGAGGCAGGGTTCTCCTGATGTGCAATCACCGTCAAAGGGGTTCATAACAAACCCAATCATTGTAGCTTCCTTGTGCCTGGTGTACCAAAAATATCAAAGCTGTAACAAGTGAACTGTCTTTGTAGGTGAAGGTAATTAAAAAGCACCTAAAACGTGTAGTGGAATTTATACACAAACATTATCATGATAGGATTGATTAAGAACTGGGTTTTCTTATTATTTTTTCAAGGTAGGGTTTTAACTGTAGCTCAAGCTGACCTGGAATTCATTATGTAGTCCAGGCTGGCCTTGATCACATAGCAATCCACCTACCTCTGAATCCCAAAGCCTGGGATTAAAGGTGTGCACAGCTATGCCTAATTTATGTTGTTTACCTTTAGAAGTGGTTTAAATTCCAAAACTAATAAAATAAAAAGCATTTACTATAGTAACTACTCATTTTATTAATTGTAGTCACTAATACCATTTATAAGTATTTATTTTTTGGTACACATTAGATTAAACACTTTGCAACTATAAAATTCATTTAACCAAAATAATTGATCAAAGATGTCATAGAGACTCTGGAATTGAGCTTTCTAATCCATAAAATAAAATTACAGTAGATAATTTCAATAATTGCCTAGTACTATAACTATTTAATATATTTTATTTATTTGCAAGTAGAGAGAGATAGAAGAGAGACAGACAGAGAGCATGAACATGCCAGGGTCTACGGCCACTACAAATGAACTCCAGATGCGGGTGCCACTTTGTACATGTGTGCTGGGAAATCAAACCTGGGTGGTTAGGTTTTGTATACAAGTGCCTTAACTGTTGAGCCATCTTTCTAGCCCTGTAACTTTTATTTTTTTTGAAAATTTATTTACTGTTAATATTAGACACATAGTATGTATAAATCTTATGTTGGATACTCCCATTCTCTCCTCCCTGACCCCAACTCACTGAGGACCCTCCTCAGTGGGATTGCTGGAACAGCACATGGGATAGGAGCTTAGGAATTGCATGAGCTATATAGCCTGATGTTGTGTGTGCATGTGTGCTGTTGTTGAGGGGGGCATTGTCTCTGGATATTCTCCACTGCCATGACTCTTACGTTCTTTCCACCACCTCTTCCATGAATTTCCCTGAGTCATGGTGGGTGAGTTTTAAGTCTGCTTTATTGTTGAATTCTTAAGAGTCTCTGGAGTTCTGCTTTCGACTATTTTGGGCATCCTTGGTATCTATCTACATTATCCTTCTATAGATTATCTTACTTGCTGTGGAGGTCCCTATTACTTTAAATATAAGAAAAGTAAGCCTGGTGTGGTGGTGCATGCCTTTAATTCCAGCACTTAGGAGACAGAGGTAGGAGGATTGACATGACTTTGAGGCCACCCTGAGATTACATAATGAATTCCATGCCAGACTATACTAGAATAAGACCCTACCTTGAAAACAAAACAAAACAGAACAAAGCAAAAAAAAAAAAAAAAGGAAACTAACATTAGACCCAATTTGTAGTACAACTATTCTTTAATTTAGAAGTCATATATAAAATCCTTTAAAATTCATTGCAAAATTTTTTTGATGTAAATATATAAAAGCAATGTATTAATATTTATGGGACTCAGATCACACTTCTAGTTTTATACTTACCATCTGTGGTCATGTCAATCCATATTTATTTGACTTTATTGTAATTATCTGACAAATATATCCTCCTATTTCTCAGGGAAATCAAACAAAGATGTACTCTGTAATGGTATGTGGACTTGGGCATCACAATCCACCACAAAATTTTGCCAGTAAGTATTTTTATATCATTAATACATGTTTTGTTCTTTAGTATGTTCAAATAGCTTTCTGAAAAAAGAATCTATATTTATTCAGTGGCCTAGTGGTGCCTGAGAATGGCACACAGGACTTATATCTGACTTACTCTGGCTTGGAAAGTATCTTACTAATATAAAGAAGGTCAGAAAATGTAGAATAGACTCTACTCTTAGTCAATCCAAGAAATAAATATCCTCTAAAGAAAAAAAATAAGATCATTGTTAATTTTAAGTTTTGTTAAAAATTCCATACGTTGATGGGCTAGAAATTCCTTTAGAAGTTACTTTGCATGGTGTTGGGTAGTAAAAAATTAAAGGAATAGTTTTTATGTGAGACTACTGATAAGTTGGATTTGGTTCTTATATTCCTTATAGGCATTTCAAACAGTGTCTTTAATGAATAAACATAATATTTTATACTTTTAGGATTAAAGGAGTTTCATCATTGTTATTCCATGGTATTGTCTTAGTTAATATTTTACAAAAGCCAGAGAGAATATGGAAGTTGAAATTAATCTCAGGGGTTTATGTGTCTCTGAAGGCTTGTGGTAGGCTAAAAAAAAATATCTCCCAAAAGATATCCTGAGCATCATGCTCTGGCTCTTTCTTGACACAATGTGACTGCTTTAGGGATCTTGATATGGATAACTTGTCATGGATCTCCCAGGTGTACTCAAACACATCTTTGTAAAAGATAGAAAATAAACGTCCAACTCCAAAGAGGGAGAAACTGGAGGGATGCAAACACACAGGGCTAGAGCTGAAAACACATTCACATGGCTTCTAGAAAGAAAGTAGGAAGCCCACTTAAAACATTAACTTGGATCCATTTACACTAATTTTTATTTTCTGCTTTCTCAGTGTATTTTTAAGTCAGTGGAATGGTGGGAATTATTGCAGCAACCATAAAAAACCTTATGCAGAACATAAGGCAATTATTTATGAGTAGCTCCTCACCAGGAAGAGATTTCCCAATTGATACACATCCAAGTTTCGGCTGTGTGCAATGAGATTAAAGTCAGTATCGAATCTCACCCAAAAGTACAAGGTGATGACATGGAAATATTACATGTGGGAAAATAACATAGAATCATCAAAATGAAAGTGTCATCTGCACCCATATTTGTTTTTTATAAACTGAGAAATTAACCCACTGACAAAGAAGAATGCATTTACTACTGATAATCTATCATCCGTGATTTTATAATTCTTTTAATGTTTAAGTAAATATTCTACTATGAGGTTTGCTAATTGCATCTAAGTGTGTTTAAATTTTAAAAATGTGGTATGATTGAAAACTCTTTATTAAAGGAAGGAAAATAATTACTGCCAAACATTTCCCCCATCTTTGACACAAAAGTGGCTAAATTTGTACAATTTTTCTTCATTCTGAGTTAAACACCATGTAAGGAAAACTTCCAGGAAGTGGAATAATAACTGAATATGCATGCAAACTCATTCATATACATTTTTTTTAAATTTTGTGGGTATGTGATGTAAGCATGTGTGACATAGCGTTCACGTGGAGGTCAGATACAACTTTACAGTCTGTTCTTGCTTCCATTTCCTGCAGGCAGGGTCACTCCTCGCTGTTGGTCACTGCTCTGTACATCAGGCTAGCTAGTCCATGAACTTCCAGGAAATGTTCTTCTTTTTAAAGCCTCCCTTCTCCTCATAGATGTGATGAGATTACAGAAGCCTACCTGGTGATCCATACTCAGGAGTGTAGAGTTGTGAGGTAAGCATATTTTTTTTCCCACTGACTCATCTTCCCAGACCACATTTCTATACATTTCTACCACATTTCTATACCCAACCTTCAGAATACCTTCCTTCAAACATACTTATGTCATTCCTAGTTTCCAGTAGGATGTAATAATATTTTATCATAATTATAAAATATTAGTGCTTACTTGCCCTTCCTATTCTCTTGACTTATTCCTCTGAACTATTCTCAAAGATTATATTAACCATCAAACAATTGTACTGTTTCATAATCCACAAAAATGCTCCAGTGATTCCCAAGCATAAAATATTTATGTTGCAAAAAGTGATGACTTTTTTCTAGATGAGAACAGAGATTGTAAAAAGCTCCTGAGAACTTTTCATCTATTTCATTTTTTCTGATACCACTTTGTTAGGATGACTGCCTTCCCTCAACCACCTTCCTTAATGCGTTCTTCACATCCTTGTTCCTCAGGCTGTAGATGAGGGGATTCAGCATTGGAATCACAGTGGTGTAGAACACAGAGGACACTTTCTCCTGCTCCATATTATTGCTGGAAGGTGGCTTGAAATACATGAATGTTATAGACCCAAAAAAGATGCCCACAGCCATGAGATGAGAGCTACAGGTGCCAAAGGCTTTGGATCTTCCTTCAGTGGAGCGGATGCGAAGGATACTGGACAGGATGAAAGCATAAGAGATTAGCACAGCTAAGGTAGGTGCTAAGGTATTGATTCCTCCAATGATAAAGAGCAGTATTTCATTGATATGGGTGTTGGAGCAAGACAGAGTCAGCAAGGGCAAAATATCACAGAAATAATGGCTTACAACATGAGATCCACAGAAGGACAACATTGACATGCGGGAAGTATGGACGGTGGCCCCAAAGAAACCCAGTGAGTATACCACGGTCATCATGATGGAACAGACCCTGGGGGACATAACAGTGTTGTAAAGCAGCGGGCTACAGATAGCAACATAACGGTCATAGGCCATGGATGTCAGCAGGTAGCCTTCAGCAATGACAAAAATCAGGAAGAAGTAAAGCTGAGTCATGCATGCCAGAAAGGAGATGATGTTCTTCTCAGAAACAAAGTTCACCAGCATCTTAGGGGTGATTACAGAGGAGTAGCAGAGGTCGATGAAGGACAGGTGACTGAGGAAATAGTACATTGGAGAGTGCAGCTGAGAACTGATGGAGATTAAGAGAATCATGCCCAGGTTCCCCACTACCGTGACCACATATATTCCAAGAAACAGGAGGAACAGTGGCAGTTGAAGTTCTGGGCGTTTTGTTAACCCTTCCAGGATAAAATCTGTCACTGAGGAATAGTTTGAAATAGCCATTTCTTAAAGTATATTATCTGCAGGAAGAAAGAAGAGGAAGGGTTGATAGTGAAACTTGTTTTTGATTACCAAAGCAAAGTCCTATGCTCCATTGATGGCTTTCATTCCCAATAGACTCATCTTTCCCATGACCTTGTGCTTTACAAGGAATGTCTCAGAAGTTCAGAGGTAAAGACTGAATGTAACTTAGAATTATGGGTTCCACCTAACCCTCTAGAATGTTCCTCGTTACATCAGTGTTCCCTTTCACCCCTAGGCTTAACTTCCTATTCACTTTGAAAATAAACACACATTTTCCAGACATGACTAATTCAGTATTATACCATTGAAATGAGATTTATAATCTAAGAATAGAAACTTCAACTTTATGACTTTTTAAAAGTAGTCCTTTTTAATTTCCCATGAGCTCTTATATGAATTAGCTTAATTGAAAATTCTCTAAAAGTTAAAGCTAAGAAACATGAAAGATGTCTATAAAGAGATCATGGGTATAAAATATTATAGAAATGACCTAAATCTCTTTAGACACTCATTTTTCCACTTTTGTTCTCTAAAAAGGAAATTTGAGTGGTACAAGGCATTGTTCATTTTGGTATAAATGTGAGGGACAAGAGTATAGTGTCAAAAGATCATCTTAGAATGTAATTGAGACCTGTCTTTTACCAAAAAGAACAAGGAAGTAGAGTTGACTTCCAGGGATAATGTATGCTTCCCTCCTGGGATCTTCCCTCCTGAGGCTAATTTGAAACAAATTCCCACTGAGCTTTCTTTCAAAAATGTTAGATCAAAATGGCAGGCTTTCTTGATCACTGACTTAATTTCCCCTAAAGTTCAAGTAAAGCTGAAATAATATGTGCTACTTAAAGAATCCATGTTTATACATTTAGTGGGTCATGCAAATACCATGCACTGTTTCTTTTTTTTCTTTTTTAATATTTTATTTATTCATTTTCAAGCAGAGAGATAGATAGAGAGAGAGAGCGCACTAGGGCCACCACGTTGTGGGTCTGGCTTATGGGAGTACTGGAGAATTGAACCAGGGGCCTTAGGCACTGGAGGTAAGTGCCTTAACTGCTGAGCCATCTCTACAGCCCCCATCATGCACTGTTTCTAATTTCATGACAGAAATATACTATATCAGGAATTTAATATGGCTTGAATTTAGTTTTTTTCTGAAACGATATAAAATGGAGAAAAGTCCATCATAAAATTATACAGACTGTTGTGATTATATATGAAAAGCTTTCTTATGATCACAAAGAAAACCTTATGGAAATGTCTCTCAATATATTTTTTATTTTAAAAAATGTTTTTATTTATTTATTTTCAATGAGAGTGAGAGTGAGAATGAGAGAGGAAATGAGTATGACATAACCTCCCACCACTGCAAATGAACTCCAGATGTATGAGCCACTTTGCATATCAGGCTTAACCTATATACTGGAGAATTGAACCTGGCAAGGTTCATTTTGCTAGAAAGATCCTTTAACTGCAAAGACATCTCTCTAGCAACCTCACTATAATTTTTCAAAATACCTTCTACAGCCTACTAAGTTTGCTGAATATATTTACTGTTTTAAAAGCTGAATTAGATGGAATATTACCTCAAATGCTACATGATAAAAGAGCCTTGTCCCTGAATTAGGAAAAATAATGATACTCTATCCTGGGTAATCTCAAAAAAAAAAAAAAAAGTAACACTCCAGGAAAAGTATTAGAGTTTCTAACAAGCATCTCTGCATAGTCCTGTTAATAATCACTATGAAAGTGATTGCCTTTAGGTGGATGTCTGAACTTGATCAGTTGATCATATGAATCAGACTGTCACATTTTCATAACTGATACACAGTCAACTCTCTTATGAAACACAGCATGGAGTAAGGTGGCATTTTAGATTTAGATCCACTTAACGGGCGCCACTGTTCTAAATAGACTCATGAATAACTGACTAAATTCACGAGGAAGGGTTGTCCAAAGGTCAACACCTACAGATTTGAGACTAAAATTGTCCATCTCTTAGAGAAAAGCAAGTCCATTAGGTTCCATTTAATAAAGCCAAAATTGAAAGGGAGACATGAGAAAGCTATGAAAACTGAAGATAGCAAGAGCAGTTAAACAGCAAGAAACAGGCCTCATAAAAGCAATTTTAAAACAGTAAAAAATTTCTCAAGCTGTAATGTTATCTAAAGAAATAATATGTGATTGTTTAAAAATATACAAAAAACAGCTCAAATTAGTTGACATGGATCACAAGTATTGATATGACTCACCAAAAAATTATTTGTTTTCAATATTTTAACTCAAAAATGTATATAATCCAATAATTAAATTTCCTATCAAAGCAACCCAGTGTCACAAATGAAAAAGATAAGATATTTAAATATGTGCTATTTCACTAAAAATGAAACATTATTGTATTAAATGAAAGTTAAAATTAGCATCTGCTACTTGCAAGGAAGGGGGATACACTTGCTGTTGGCAGAGATTAAGAAACTGTTTTGTGTCACTTCAAATTATCCTGTCATGTTTGCTGACCCTCAGTTCTAAAATCTTGGGAATTTTATTAATACAAACATAGTATAAGACAAAACAGTGTCTGCTCTAATCCATGAGCAGTGTTACACCTATCCAAGACAAGTGGCCAGTTATTGGATAATTCAACTATTCAAGACTAAATCTTCCTGGATTCCTTCTTCAAGTTATCGGCAACCTATCAGTATTTATGTTTATAAAAAAATACAGGTATACAAATATACATGTGTCAAGTAAAAATAACGTTCGAGTTTACTTCTTTTTTAACATAGATTAAACAAATAATAATAATTGTTCTTAAAAATATCTAGTCTTTAAACATAAGAATGTCTAGAGTAAGTATTTAACATGAGTTTCTCCCCATGGATAGAGGGCCCTTCATTGAAATTTAAAGTAATTTGTTAAAGTAATTTGCATAAATAGTCATTGGAGTAGTGGAATACTTATTTTCCTTTTATATCTGTGATACAATTTCCTTCAAGAGACAAGAATATAATTTGTCTAGATATCAGAAACTGATACCACAGCAAATATCCCTTTGGGTTCTTGATAAAACACAGATCTTTATAAAATGGGATCCATAAAGTTTTTTTTAGGAGATTCATTCACAAAGGAAAGAAAGCATTCCTGTGAGTATTACTTTACCCCAGGCAAACAAAAAACAGATTACAAAATATCTATATGACCTGAATTAGAGAAAAATCTGTTAACTTCAAATCTTATCTCCCATGCTTAAAAACAATATAGACAGGAAGGTCTCCTACTTGGAGATAAGCAGATGAACTGAAAGTGACCTTGTCACACTTGACACTGTGACTCAAGCTCAAGTCATTTATTCTAGGACCTTTATTAAATTCAATTGCAGAAAGTGAAGTTAAAAGGATAAGGCCTGTACAAACCTGTGCAAATATTAAACCACCAGGTCTCTATCTGCACTATTTTATTGTAGTTTTGCTTTTATAAAATAGGTTCTGAATTTGCCCTCAGCGCTATTCCAAATCTCCCAAAGCAGAAACGCCCTTAACCTTCTGCACAAGAGGATACCAGGTAAGTGTGTGCATGTGCTGCTCGAGGTCATGGGAACAAACGAAGTCAGGTATTCGCTTTCACCAAAAAAGAAGAGCAACAACGCACAAAGGAGGAATTAAAAAACAAAAACTGGCTCCCTCTGGTGCAGTTCATAACCCCCTATCCTATGGACAGATCCAGTATGCGCCTTGAGGAAGTACCCTAATGGGTAGGGGACAGAGAGGAGAGAAATGGGGACACATTCACAAGATTTGCTCATACAATGAATATACTTATTCATAATAGTAAAGATATTAATTTTAAAAAGATGAGCAATCACTAGTAATTTGCAAAGTAAAACCTCCTTGTATCTCAAGAAGATCAATACATTCCCCAAACAATCTCAACTTCTTAATTGTTTGCAATAATGGCTGTGATAACTTAGTACACAATGGTCCACTCAGGCTTTGATTATACAAGATTTAATCAGCAAAAAGCATCTATTAAAGACAGGACTTCAGGCAAGCCAGAGCAACTGATCTCAGGATCACAGGACACTGAAATGTTGGACTCTGATTTGTGTGTCTCACTCGTGGTTCTGACAGGAAATCTAGAAACTGACATTCAGACAATCAGAAACAATATTAAGGAAACAGCCCAGCTGGAGAGATGGCTCAGGGGTTAAGGTGCTTGCCTGGAAATCCCATTGACCCAGGTTTGATTCCATAGCACCCACAAAAGCCAGATGCACAAAGTGGTGCATCCTTTGCAATGGCTAAAGACCCTGGTGTACCCATTTTCTCTCTCTCTCTCTCTCTCTCTCTCTCTCTCTCTCTCTCTCTCTCTCTCTCTCCATGTAAATAAAACATGTTTTAAAAATAGGGAAATAAAGCTCTCCAGGGTATGTATAAACAGAGAAAGTGAGCTAATGAATATATAGTAAATTCAAGATTACCTGTGTTTACATGATGTCTTCAGAGCAATTGACCTTTTTGTGATGGATGTATTTGTAGTTATTTTAAAATAAGTGAAGACAATCTCATAAAAGTGAATGAAAGCAACAGCATAACGCCTATCTGAATTTAAAGCCTCTCTGAAACAATTCTACCTAAAATTATACTTTGACTTTGGGCAAGTTACATTGTGTATGCCTTAATGCCCTCAGGCATAAACAGGATGCAGTTCGAGGAGTTAAATGAATCAATGAAAGTTAAAAATCTGAAAAGCCTGTTCTATTTTTCAAATTTCATAAAATGAATGTAATATGTTAAATAGTTAATTAGTGATACCAACATGTAAATAGTACCAATGCAAGCATGATGTAGGACTTGAATAACCTACTGAGATATTGATATACCCACTTACCTTGTGATACAGGACTAGAGTCCTGTATTATTTAAAATGTTGGGGTGGGACTAGAAATAATCACCTAATTCCCAAAGGCTCAAAAACATCTCCTAAGATTTGGCTCAAGTGTGATACAAAATTAATGAAGTAAACAACATAGATTTCTGCACAATCTTAAAAACATATTACCACTCAAGGGATTCAGCTGTTAGTCAACTCCAACAATAGTGTGCATATTGTCCTTCTATAACACTTCAGAATTTACAAATTGTTTTTCAAATTCAGTCCTTCACAGGATTTTTGTCTGAATATTTAATCTTGGGCAATCTCAAGGGGATTTATTGTCTGTGGAAACTATTAAATTTTTTGGTTTAATAGATGGTCAGCTTCCTGACAATAAAGGTCTTCCTGTCAAAGTGTCTTCACAACAGTTGTCACTGGGACATATGTAATTAGAATAGTCTTTCCTATATAGACAGACTTAGTTCAATATTTTATTTAGTTCAGGCCACCTTTTTCATCCCAATTGTCTGCTTTGTGAGCTGGGAACACATAATTTATAAGTATCTTTGTAATGCAGTGATGATAACGAGCTGTTGACCTGTTTTTTTTAACTTTAAAAAGTATCTTTATTATCTATAATTAGATACATTATATGAGCAACTCTTATGATGATACCCCCATTTCCCTCCTCCCTGACCCCAATCCACTGGGGATCTTCTTCGGTGGGTATACTGGATCAGTCCATGGGGTAGGAGTCAGTTAGCCAGTTCACATAATTTTTTTTTTATTGTCCATAATGAGTTACATTATTTAGTGGGCAAACCATACGTTGTTATCCCGAATTCCCCGCTTCCCCCCTCCCCCTCCCTGATCAGTTGTATATCCTCCTCCGTGGGCTGTCTGTATTAGTCCTTGTGGCAAGGGATCCTGTATATCTTAGTACTCAGCCCGGTCTTCCTGGCCCAAGTGTGTTGTTACTGATGGGTGCCATGCCTCCGGACAGTCTCCCCCACCACGGCTCTCACAATCTTTCCACCCCCTCTTCCGCTCAGTTCCCTGAGTCGTGGTGGGTGAGTAATAAGGCTGCTTTAATGTTGCGAGCTTAGAGGTCCTTGTGTCGAAAATCCTTCGTTCCTGTCTCAATGGCCTATCCTGTGTTGATTGAATGACTGTGGTTATAGGTCCCTTGTTCATCATTCATTGTCTGCTGAGTTCC
>PVHP010020220.1:0-30913 GCA_004024765.1 Zapus hudsonius | reverse complement strand
CCGTGCTCCGCTGCAGAGCGGAGAGCTGCCGGGATCCCGCGGCGGTTTTGAAGCTGAGGAGCGTCTGGGCCGCCCCAAACTTGGGCCTGTATTGCAGACAGACCCCAAACCTCCGTGGCCCAGCCCACACTGTGTTCTCCTGCAGAGCTGAGATCTGCTGGGGAACCCTGCTGTGGACCCCAAGCCGATGCCGAGGAGAGGCCGGGTGCCCGGGTCTCAGTCCTGCAATGAAACCTCCGCCGCGGAGAGCCTGGAATCCGCCCCGGCAGTGGGGGGGGAGGGCTCGGCCCTCTGCTCCACAGGGGAGCAGAGAGCTGCTAACGAACCCCGTCTGCTGCAGCCCAGGGGTTCGGGAGGGACGGAGAGTCCGAACTCGGGTTCGGCCAGTGTCCAAAGCCTGGATACCAGTTGAGGGGTTCAAACCTTTCCGGAGAGTCCTGGCGACATTGTTACTCGGTCACCATCTTGCTCCGCCTCCTGGATAATATTTTTGATGCAGCGTTGTATCCGGTTTGCTAGGACTTTGTTCAGGATTTTTGCATCTAGGTTCATCAGAGATATGGGTCTATAGTTCTCTTTTCTTGTCGCATCTTTGCCTGGTTTTGGGATTAGGGTAATGGTAGCTTCATAGAAGGTGTTTGGTAGCCTTCCCTCTTTTTCTATGCTTCTAACAAGCTTCAGAAAGAGTGGTTTTAGCTCTGTTATAAAGGCATGGTAGAATTCAGCTGAGAAACCATCTGGCCCTGGGCTTTTCCTTTTGGGAAGGTTTTTGATTACATCTTCAATCTCAGTGGATGTGAAAGGTTTATTTAGTGCTTTTATCTGTTCTGGGTTAAGCTTTGGCAGTGGTAGGTGTCCAAGTACTTTTTCATTTCTTCCAGGTTCTCTAATTTTGTGGAGTAGAGTTCTTGGAAATATGCCCTGATGACTCTTCCAATGCCTTCAGGATCTGTTGTGATCTCACCATTGTCCTTACTGATTTTGTTGATTTGGGCTTTCTCGTTTGTTTGTTTGATTAGATTGGCCAGGGTTTTGTCGATTTTATTAACTTTTTTGAAGAACCAACTCTTTGATTTATCTATTTTTTCAATTGTCTTCTTTATTTCCAATTCATTAATCTCAGCTCTGATTTTAATTATTTCCTTTTGTCTTGAGCTCCTCGGGTTAGCTTTTTCCATCTGTTCCAATGATCTTAGGTGGGTGGTTAGGCGATTGATTTGAGACCTCTCTGTCTTTGATATGAAGGCATTTAGTGCGATGAACTTTCCCCTCAGGACTGCCTTCATTGTGTCCCATAAGTTCTGATATGATGTGTTATCGTCATCATTTATTACCTGGAAATTCTGAATTTTCTGTTTTATTTCTTGGATGACCCAATCATTTTTTAGGAGTAAATTATTCAGGTGCCAATACTTTGTGTATTTTCTGGATTCTGTTCTACTGTTAACTTCTACCTTTAATGCACTATGGTCTGATATGATGCAAGGAAGTACATCAATCTTCCTGAATTTGTTTAGGGAGGATATGTGACATAAGATGTGATCAATTTTAGAAAAAATCCCAGGCGCTGCTGAGAAGAATGTATATTCTGTGTCTTTTGGGTAGAACATTTTGTAAATGTCTATTATCCCCAGCTGGTCAATGGTGTCATTAAGCTCCATTATGTCCCTGCTGATCTCCTGTTTGGTTGATCTGTCTAGAGCTGATTGAGGTGTATTAAAGTCACCTACTATGATGGAATTAGAGTCTATTTCTGTTTTATTTTTGAGTAGGGTTTCCTTTACAAACTGTGTTGCACCCGAATTTGGTGCATATATGTTAATGATTGTTATATCTTCCTGCTGGATCATTCCTTTGATAAGTAAGAAGTGACCTTCTTTATCCTTTTTAATTGATTTTGTTGTAAAGTCTATTTTGTCAGAGATAATGTAGCCACACCTGCTTTCTTTTTAATTCCACATGCCTGATAAATTGTTTTCTATCCTTTTACTCTAAGAAGATTTCTGTCTTTAGAAGTAAAGTGCGTGCAGATGAAGCAGTCCATTTTTCTGATCCACCCTGCTAGTCTGTGTCTTTTTATATGGGAGTTAAGTCCATTTATATTCAGTGATATAACTGTGAGGTTTGCTTTAAGTCCTGCCATGATGAATGGTTAATGTGGGTTGTTGTTTCTGCTGCTGTTATTAGTGCACTGACTGCAATTGTTGTGTCTGGTCTCTGGTACTCTTCTGAGGTAGATTTCTTGTTTTTTTCTGTGTGGGATATTTCTTGCAGGATCTTCTGAAATTTTGGTTTTTTGTTCAAATAGTTGTAGAGCTGGTTTACTTCATGGAACACTTTCACTTCTCCATCTATCATGAGGGATAGCTTTGCTGGGTAGAGTAGTCTAGGTTGAAAGCCATACTTCTTTAGGCCCTGAAAAGCATTATTCTAAGCATGTCTGGTTTTCATGGTTTCTAATGAGAAGTCTGAGGTAAGTCTGATGGCTTTTCCTCTGTAAGTTACGGTTTGCTTTTCTCTAGCAGCTTTGAGTATTTTCTCTTTGCTTTCTATGTTAGGCATCTTAATTAAAATGTGTCTTGGACAGTTCCTCTTCATGTCCTGTCTGTTTGGAGTCCTCTGGGCCCCTTGAAAGTTTAGTGGGCTTTCTCTTATTAGATATGTAACATTTTCTTGAATAATTCTGTTGAAGTTATTTCCTATGCCCTTAGGCTTCTTCTCCCTCTGGGATCCTCATGATTCTAATATTGGTCCTCTTTATGGTATCCCATAGATCCCTCAAGTTTTGCTCACTTGATTTCTTGAATTTATTGAAATCTATGTCATCCTTATTAATTCCTTCTGATTTGTCTTCTACTTCTGAAAGTCTGTCCTCAAATTATCAACTCTATGACTGATTAATTCAAGGGAGTTTTTTAACATCTCCTTTTCATTATATGTTTCTGTTATAATTTTGTTTATAGTCTCCAATTCTTTGGTGAGATCTAATTTCCAATCTAATTTTGTTTTTGCTTGGGATTCCTGACAATCATTTTATGATTTTTAGTCCTCATCAAATTTAATCATTTGATTGTCTAGCTCCTCTCTTAGTTGATTAATCTTCAGTTCACTTAATGTGTTCTGAATTCATTCATATTTCTCTCCATTAAATTCAGTCTGCGGACTATGTTTGAGTTAGATAACTTCATCTCATTCATGTCTTTTCTCATAATTTCCATATCAGCCATTAGCTGCTTCATATTTGCATTGCAGTTTTGGTCAGGAGTCATATTGTTCTCTCTTTGCGATTTTGTATGTTTTGCCTCTACTTTTTTGCCACTCTCGTGTTCCATAAAGGGACTAGGGGCCCTGGGATGGGGAGTTCCGTCTTTGATTTCTGTTGGTTTTTTCCTTTAATTTCTTCCCATGTCTAAGTAGGTGAGTGGGACTCAGGCACCCTGGGTGCTGCTGTTCAGCCTGCTTTGCTTCCAATGGGAAGGTCACCAGGTTTGATCTTAAATGAAAGTCTTTCCTGTTGGGGAGTTCTGTGCCCAGGGAAGGTTAGATTTTTACCTGACTGGATCACCCTGCTCCCATTTGGTATGCTGGAGTAGAAACACAGTCCCAGCACTCCAACTATGGGGCCCAGTGTTCTCCCACCTGACTGTGCCCTCCTATCAGTGGCGCGTGTTCCCCGTTGCCTGCTGAAGCCGCCTATGCCCTCCCAACACTGGCAAAGGTTCCCCGGTGCCTGAGACCTGGCTCCGCTGTCAGGCAGCTGCGGTCCGGTGTGCACTCTGGGAATCAAGCTATTTCAGTTTGCCTGAGGAGCGCATCTGCCTGTTTATGTGGGGGGTCTCTGAGAGAAGTGCACCTAAGAATCGCTGGAGGGTCAGTAGCACTTGGTTCCCGGTGTCTGCCGAAGCCACCTATATCCTCCCAGCCCTTGCAGAGGTTGCCAGGTGCCTGAGGCCTGGCCCCACCGCCAGGCACCTGCGGTCTGGAGCCTCGCTAGTTCAGTTTGCCCGAGGAGCGGGTCTGCCCGTGTATGTGGGAGGGGGGTGTCTCAGGGAGAAGTGCGCCCAAGAGTCGCTGGAGGGAGGCTAAAGGAATGGGGCTCTGGGAGGGAGAAGTGCTCAGCCGGCAAGAGCTCTCAGGCAGCACCAAAGAGGAGACAATGTCACTGGTGGGATCAGGAGCTAGAAGTGGGGGAAGGGTGGCGCTTGTAAAAAGCAGCTGGGGAGACCTCACCCCCCGGCTAGCATGGAGTTTGGGAGATGGTAGGTTTGGGTCCATGGCCAGCTGGGGTCCCGGGTTTGGATCCCAGCTGAAGAATCAAACCTTTTCGACAAGAGTCCTGGCGAGGCTGCTACTAGTCCGCCATGATGCTCCGCCCCCCAGTATGTGGTTTTGAATGTGAATCTGCTAGACTCTGGATTAATTCCCTCATTTAGTGATAACCCATTTCTTGCCTCTTTAGCAAGCATTTTTAAATATCTTCATTTATCTTTTTATTGAGGAAAGGGGGGAGTGAACGCAGAGCTCAACTAAAGAGAATTCTTAACAAAGTAAAGTTGTTGGAGGCAAAAAAAGAAAGAGAAAATATAAGCTACGAAGTAGAGGTGCTCTGAAAATAAGACTCAAAGCATTTCAATTTTCTTCTAGTCTACAGAAAATCGACCAAAATGTAAAATGACATTGAGTCAAGATTATCAAAAGTACTGCTTGTAGCTGTACATTTATTAGTAAGAAATTGACCTGCTACATTCAGATATAAACTGCAAGTCATCTGGGGAAGTGACTACAAATACATGCTAAGCATATGTCTCTTCTTCAGGATCTGCACATGCCTTGCATACCCTGTCTCTGAACGAGACACTGACTTCTCTTTGGCTCATAATTACAGAAAGCAGCCAACTACTTAACTTCAGTGTTTACACAACAAATTAATGTCTTTCTTATAAATCCATTTGATGATGAGCCTATAGAGAATATATGATGAGCATATATGGTTTTATATACTTCCATATATAAAATCATATACAGAAGCCTAATTTATGAAAGAACCTTAGTCTAAAGCCCTTGGTACTAAGAAAGTGAAAAAGGGATCAATAGACATTGATGGATGCCTGCAACTTAGCAGTCTGGCTGCATAGTTCATCGGACTGGAAGATATAATTATATGTCAACAACAACAAAAAATGATATAATTTACAGTGGTGCATCAAAACAATTCACTTCAAACTCACCATTTAGAGCCCTGACATAACCTCTAAGGAAGTGGGATGACAAGCAAAAGAGAGCTATTCCCACAGCAAGGCAGATAACCTGGGGAAGGACAATGGAGAGAGGAACCAAGGGTGCCCAAAATAGTCCAAAATACAAATTTAGAGAATCTTGAAAACCTAATATCTATGCAAAATATAAAATCACCCACCATGACTCAGGGAAATTTGTGGAAGAGGGGGAGGAAAGAATGTAAGAGTCATGGGGGGTAAGAATAATTAATGCATAAGAGGGAATGTCATCATGGATTCAATGGCTCTATCTAAGAACCTATGATGTGGAGCATATTGTTGTGTTAATATATGTAATTTTAAGCCAATAAAAACATTTAAAAACAAATAAAATAACAACCAAGTCAGATTTAGAATAAAGAATGAATCTCAAATAGCCTTAATGTTAGGTGTGCCAATTGCATGTCTTTAGCTTATTAACTGTAGTGTGAAGTAAGGTGAATATTTACAAACACTTGGAAAAAATAGTCTGGTCTGGGGAGTTTCCCAGTGGTTGAAGGTACCACTACTCATTCCTCTCTCTTCTCACAAATAAGTAATAAAAATGTATACTTTTTGGTTTTAAATCTAAAATTACAATTTTATTATTCTGCAAAAGGATTATATATCAGAAACAATTTACAAATATGACAAATTGTAATAAGATGTTGAATGTCAGTCTAAATAGAAGAACATATATCATGGAATAATTTTTTCCAGAAAAAAATTATACAGAGGTTAGGTAAATTAAATGAATACCAGTTCTTTTTCCTTTTTTAAAAAAATTAACTTTGTACATACAAATCATTAATTTGTAGCACCCTTTCCCTCCTCCCTGTCCCCATTCCACTGAGGGGCCTCCTCAGTGGGATTGATGGTATTCACTGTAGGGTTGTGGGTTGTGAGCTTTAAGAGCAGCAGTCAATGTGGGGGTAGGTATGCTATGCCTCTGGATATTCCCTCCCATCCTGTGGCTCTTACAATCTTTCTGCCCCTCTTCTGAAAATTTCCCTGAGCCTTGATGGGTTTCTTTTAATTTTAGTGTTGAGCTCTCAACAACTTGTGGATTTCTTCTTTGGTGTGTTTGAATATCCTCAGTTTTGGTCACCATCACCCTGGCACAGGTTGCCATGCTTGCCAAGGAAGCAGCACTCTTACTCATCCTACCAATTTGTCTATGTTTCTACCTGGTCCCTAGCTGATGTATGAGGGGTGGTTCATCTCTGGCCAGGGAGTCCACTATCATTTCTTCTATTGTTGAGAGATTTCAGTTGTCTTCTGGTTACACTGCCTTCTGAAAAAGAAAAACAAATTCTCCAATGGAGAGTTATATCAGCAGAGGTTAAATGGGATGAGCATTATTAATTTAGAGAGATTTTGATGGATGTAGGCTCTCTATAGACCAAAGATTAGTGGGAGCTTCCATTTGGAGTCCAGATTCTTGGTCTGAATAGGATGCTGACATGGTTTCCCTGTTCCAGCTATGGTTTCCTTACCACTGAGCAGATCTCTTAGACAAACAAAGATCCCTAGGTTACCCACCTAGGCTGGGTGCCACTTTTGAACAGGAATTTAATGATATGGGGAAACCTTGGCACAGTTATATTTGGTTTTTACTGTTGAATCCCCCCCCCCCAGTTCGTGTCCTCTAATGCAAAAGAATTATACACAGGGACAGAAATAAGTCTTATTACACATTTATTCTAGATTAATTAGTTAAGGAGAAAGGGAATTGGATAGGGAAGACACCCAGCCACCACGTGGTCTGTGAGGTTCATAATATCATATTATTTAAGGAAACATGGGAAGTTACAGAGTTCTCCAGCCACCAGTGTGAGGAGAAAACGTGGAGAGTTTAACAGAACTTAAGTTGTTCAGCTAAATAAGCAGCAGAAGAAAAGTTAATAGAGAGCTCCCATCATGAAAAGGAGAGGTTCATGAGGGAAAAAGTCTGGAGCCTGCCCCCACCCCAGGGTAGACATTACCTTCCTAAGGCCTGGAAATTCAGATATCCTTCTGCGGCCTGGCCATGTGGGGAAAGAGGCCGGCTTTCTTCCAGGGAAGTTAATTTAAGTTTTCCCCAGGTGAGTCAGAGAGACAGCTGATTGGTTCATATTTGACCAATCAGTTTTAGCCCCTAGGTTGTAGCTCTAGCTAGATACCTCCCACTCAAGGGGAGGGGTGATCCCTGCAGATGGCTGACCCTGTCACAATCCCCCCTTTGAAGGAATAACCCTAATGGCTGTTAGGGTACTGGGGTGTGGAATTTGGGGAAAAAAGCATCAGAAAGCACATACATGTTTAAGAAAATAAAAGCACCAGAAGAAGTACATATACATTTAAGAAACAAGAATTGATAATATCCATTTTGATATAGTAAGAGGCAAGGCAAAGCTCTGATGGGGGAGGGGTTAAGGAGGAGCTTGGCAACATTGTGTGGGGTCTCACTCCTAAACTCTCACAGTAGATCTTGTCATGATGGTTACTTTTGTATGTCATTGTCCCCTGCTTGTTCACAACACTGTTGTCCATATTCCTCCAGCAGTTCATATAGTGCGTTCCAGAATTATATGGACCAACCATCTGGGAACTGGCTTCCTTTCAGATTCCAGCTAGATCTCTTGATGTTTTGTGTGAGCTACATGTGGTATCTTCAGAAATAGGGTCTTACCTTTTACCTCTGGGAGGTAATCAAGTACTTTAACAGAAGCCCTGTCTTGTTTTGGGGACTTCTTCAGTCACTCAGATCAATAGCTCAATTCCTTGTGAAAGGATGTTGAATGTCATTCTAAACAGATGAACCTATATCATGGAATAAATTTTTCCATAAAAATTTCACAAACTGTAGATATGATTTCAGGCACTGCAGCTATAAGTCAGAGTCCAGTATTTTAGGTTTAGTCTACATTTCACCCTTTATTACCAGATGATCCCCCCATACACCTTTGGAAGGCTATATCGTTTTTGCCTGCTATCCAGGAGTAAGATTTGTATGGTACAAATTTATTTTAAATTTCCTTTTTTATGTATCTCCCTTCCTCTAAACATTTCCATCCCTATTATCTGTCCCTCCAGGTGCCTGTCAGGTAAGCCTGCAACTGAAGCTTTTCTAAGTTAGGAGCCACAGATGAGGGAGAACATGAAGCATTTTTCTTTAGGTGCATGAGAGTTCACTGAGTACAATCTGTCCCAAGTCCTTCCATTTTCCTACAAATTTCATCATGTCATTTTTCCTTAATGTTGAGTAGAATGTCATTGTGTATGTGTACCACATTTTTGTAATCCATTCATCCAACGATGGGCATCTGGATTGATTCTAATTCTTAGTGTGGTAGTTTGAATAATGTCCCCCAATAGATTCAAAAGTTTATTATAATTATAAGTTGTCTCTAGCCAGTTTGGCTGGAGGAGGTGTGTCACCTTGACCAGATCCTAGGGTTCAGCCCTAAGGTGTTTCTGGGGTGGGTCTGGAATTCTAGTTATACATATGCAAAAGGCAGTCTGAGCTCAAGCCTGGAGTTCCTTTTGTTTGCCAGTTTGGAGTGTTACAATATGCTTGCTTGATGGCTTCTGGAGGTGCTGTTTCTTTCTGTCTCTGCTTGCTTCTGTGGAAAAAGGGAGCCAGCCTTTCTTTGAATTCCTATGGATCTGTTCAATAAATATTTTCCTCCCCCAAATCGTGCCTGGTTTGGAGATTCATCCCAGTGGTGAGTGGCTGACTATGACAATTAGCTATTGTGAATTGAGCAGCTTAAACATAGTTGAGCACATGTCTCTGTATTGAAGAGAGGAGCTTTTAGGGTTGATGCCCAGAAAGAGGAATAGATGGATCCATTGGTAGATGTATTATAATCTTTGTCAGGGGTGTCCATATTGATTTCCATAGTGGTTCTACATGTTTGCACTCCTACTAGCAGTAAATGAGGGTTCCTCTTATCCTCTTCAACATTTATTGTCATTTATTTTTTTACTGATTGTCATCCTGACTGGATTAAGGGGGAATCTCAGTGATTTTAATTTGAATTATCTTGATGATTAAGGATGTTGAACATTTTCTTAGGTGAGGATTAGCTATTTGTATTTCTGAACTCTTTGTTCATTTCTTTTCCCCATTTTTGAGTGGATTGTTTGATATTTTATTATATGCTGGTTTGTCTCTTGCCAGGATGTCAGCCCTCTGCCTGTAGCTCATTGGTGGAGTTGGAATGACCTTGGCTCTCTCACTGCCTTCTGAAAAATACTAACAGGATCTCCATCGGAGAGTGACATCAATATGGGTTAAATGTGACACACGTTTCTATGTTGGCTAGATTCTACTGGGATTAGCCTCTCTTTAGTTCTCCAGTAATGGGAAATTCTCCTTGGGGGGGCCCAAGTTTTTGGTTCCCATAGGATTTTGCCATGAGTCCCAATTCCAGTTAAGGGCTCCTTGACACTGAGTGGATTTTTAGCCAATTTGAAAGTTGTCAACTAGCCCCCTTCAGGTTATGGTGCCTCTATTGCCCAAGTGATCAATCCTTGGCTCATTGATCTCTCCCAGGAGGTAGTGTATTCAGCCTTTTCATGGCAACAATCTACATTGTATATCAGTGGTCTCTGCTTTCCTCAAATATTATTGACCAACTTCCCCTTCCTCTCCACTTATGTAGTGGTTTCCAGCACTTTATATGCTAGCAACTTGGTGCCGGTTAGCATTCTGGATCTTACAGGGTCTCTCAGTGTTGTGCGATGACTTTCTGTGGTTTCTTCAACAATAGAATATTACCTTTGGCCTGGGGTGGGTCTTCAAGAGCTTTGACAGAATCCTGTCTTGTTTTAGGGACCTTAAGGGTCTCTTTGATCAACAGCTCAGTGTGGGAAGGAACCAATGACTGGGCCAGGGAGTACAGGTCTGATCCATTTTTCATAAGGTTAGGCTTCCTCGCTTTCCATTCATGACCCATCTTAGCAGGCAACTTTATCAAAGATCAAGAAACTATAGTTACTCGAACTTAGAGCATGGTTTTCAATTATGTTCCAATGGTCTGTCTGCCTGTCTGTCAGTACCATGCTGTTTTGTTACTATGGCCTTCTAGTATGGCTTTAGATCAGGCATGGTGATACCTTCTGAGTATTTTTATGTAGGATAACTTTTGCTATCCAAGGCCTTTCGCTCTTCCATATGAATTCTGAGATTATTTTTTTATGTCCGTGAAGAAAGAGGATGGGATTTTTATTGGCATGGCATTGAAACTGTAAATTGCTTTTGGAAGGACTGCCATATTTAACATATTAATTTTCCCTATCCAGGATCATGGAATATCTTTCAGTTTTTTTTAGCATTATCTTCTATTTCCTTCTTGATTGTTTTAATGTTTTCATTATACAAGTCTTTCACATCCTTGGTTAGTGATATTCCAAGGTATTTGATTCTTTTTTTGAGGCTATTAAAAATGGGACAGTCTCTCTGATGTCTTTTTCAGTATGCATATCATTGGTATATGGTAGGGCTTCTGATTTTTATGTGTTAATTTTGTACCCTGCCACTTTGCGGAAGGAGTTTATCACTTTCAGGTGTTTACTGACACTATTCTTTGAGTCTGTTTTATATAGGATCAATCATGTAATCTGCAAAGGGATACTTTTACTCCTTCTTTTCCAATTTGAATCCCTTTTATGCTTTTCTCATGTCTTATTGCTTGGGCTAGAATTTGAGCACTATGTTTATGAGCAGTGGTGAGAGTGGACACCCCTGTCTTGTTCATGATTCTCATGGGAATTCCTTAAGTCTTTCCCCATTGAGTATGATTTGGAATTTAGTGGGTTTGTACATTGCCTTTATTATGCTGAGTTATAAGCCATCTGTGATGGTAAGGTTTTTTGTCAACTTCATCTTTTTAATTATCTTGGGTGGACATTGAGGATGTTAACAGGAAGGCAGTCTCTTAGGGGACAGGATGTAAAGAAGCTCAAAGTAAACATCCTTTCCTGTTTGGGCAGTGTAGGAAGGAAATTCCAGAGACTCTGGAAGCTATTAAGTTTGGGGAAGGGTTGTAGGACCCCACCCTAAGGCTATATAAAGGGTAAGAATTTCTGTCCTTGGTCCTCCTGCCTGTTTGCTGTTTTGTGTGTGTGGTGTTGGAGGTGTTTTTTTCTCTCTGCTTGAACCTGTGAAAGAGGGCCAGCCTCTTTTGCAGTTATGGAAATTCCCTTCAATCTGTAGTTTCAATAAATACTTTTCCCCCTCAAATTGGGCCTGGTTTGAAAATTCATCCCTAGCAGCATGTGGCTGACTTTGACACCATCTATGCCCTACCTTTCCAGAATTTTGAACATGATGTGGTGTTGAATTTTGTCAAAGGCCTTCTCTGCATGGATTGAGATGACCAAGTGGTTTTTGAGGTTGAGTCTATTAATGTGGTGGATTGCATTAACTGATGTCCTAATATTGAACCATCCCTGCAATACTGGGATGAGGCCAAAATAATCTAGGTCAATAATATCATTGATGTTCTGTTGTATCTGGTTTGTGAGGATGTTGTTCAGGATTTTTGCATGTAAATTTATCAGGGATATAGGTCTGTAGTTTTCCTTTCTTGTTGTGTATTTGTCTGGTTTTGGGATTAGGGTGATACTACCTTCATAGAAGGAGATTGGAAGCCTCCACTCTTTTCTATTCCTCGTAAAAGCTTCAGAAGGAGTGGCTTCAGTTCTATGATGAAGGTTTGGTAGAATTCAGCTGAGAATCCATCTGGACCTGGACTCTTCCTTTTGGGGAGGCTCTGGATTACATTTTCCATCTCCTTGGATGTGATAGGTTTATTTAGGAGCTTTGTCAGCTCTAGGTTAAGATTTGGTAGTTGGTAGGTGCTCAGGAATTCACCCATTTCTTCCAGGTTCTCCAATTTTGTGGAGTAGAGGTTTTGGAAGTATGATCTGATGATTCTTCCAATTTCATTGGTGTCTTTTGTGACTTCTCCCTTTTCATTTCTGATTTTGTTGATTTGGGCCTTCTCTTTATATATATTCCATAAAGAGTTACATTATTTAATGGGCAAACAATGAGTTGTTATCCCCAGTTCCCCAATGCCCCTCTTCCCCATCCCCTCTCAACTGGATATCCTCCTTTGTGGGCAGTCTGAATCAGTCCTTGGGGCAGGGGACCATGGATAGCCTAGGAGTCAGCCCTGTTCCCCTGGTCCTAGTATGTTGATACTGAGGGGGGCTGTGAATCTGGGTATTCTCCCCCACAAAGACTCTCACAATCTTTCTAACCCCTCTTCTGCTCAGTTCCCTGAATCTTGGTGGGTGAGTATTAATACTCTTTTATTGTTGAGAACTTAGGGGTCTCTGTACTTCTGCTTTAGGTTGTGTTGATAATCATTGCTGTCTGTCTCACTGGCTTATCCTGTGTTGAGTGATTGGATATGGCTATGGGTCACTGTTTCATCCAATCATTCTCTGTGGGGTTCCATATGGATCCTCTACAGTATGTCTGGGTTGGCTCATCTCTTGCCAGATGTCAGCTATTGGCCTGCAGTTCATTGGTAGGGTTAGATGAGCCACAGCTCTCTTGCTGCATTCTGAAAGATACAAACAGAATCTCCATCGGAGAGTGAGATCAGTATAGGTTAACTGAGATACAGATTTCTGAATTAGCTAGATTCTACTTTTAGTATCCTCTCTGTTAATAACTTGTATAGTGCATCTCTCATTGGGGGCCCAAGAGTCCGGCTCCCACTGCATATCACCCTAAGCTCCCAGTTCCACTTAAGGGCTCCCCCTCACTAAGTGGATTATTTGGCCAAATTTAAAAGCTGTTGATTGCCTCCCTTAGGCTTTGGATCATCCATTGCACAAGTGCTCCATTCCTGGTTCACTATTCTCTCCCAGTAGGAATTGTGGTCAGCCTACTGAAGGCAGCAGACTGTGTTTCATATCAGGGGTCTCTAGTTACTCCAGCTGTCATTGATCAGCTTCCCCTGGCAGCTTATAAAGTGCCTTCCAGCACTGTACTCACTACCATCTGGGGGCTGGTTACCACTCTGGACCTTGCAGGGTCTCTGGATATTGTTAGATGGTTTTTTGTAGTTTCTTCAGCAACAGAATCCTGCCTCATGCCTGGGGAGGTGACACTGGCCAGCTCTGCCGGAGTGCTGGGACTGAAGGATCAGGGCCTAGGAGAAGTGGGCAGGGATTCGGCTGAGTGATGAACAAACACTGAGTGCATTTGAATGTGATTTTACTGAGCAGTTTTCAGAGTTATATACAGTTGATTATTGTAACAAAGTATTTTTTGCTTATACATGCAGTTACAGTTCCTTTGAATGATTAAACCAAGAATTTCAGTAAGGTATATGAGAAAAGACAATAGAAAAGCACAGATGATTATCACATAAATAGTTTTGAAGTAAAATTGTGGTTAGTCAATCCGGGCCTGACTTGGTATTTGTTTTTCAACTTAAACATTATGTAGTTTTCAGCCATTAAGAATTTGTTTTTAAAGTTTACCATGATATTCTCTTTTCCTTAATGTTAACCCATCTGTCACCTTTTTCATAGATCCTTGTCTAAGTCAATGGAGCATCAGTGGGCTCAGGGAGTTTCCTTTTACTACCAGTTTCTTTTTGGTCTTTTCCTATAACTCTCTCAGTTCATGGGGGAGTGACTGAAGGAAAAACTTTATTTTTTATTTTCTCTTGGGAAACAAATCATCATAGTTTATTCCCTGTTTTCATGAAGGTGGATTCCATGAACTAGAAAGAAACAATGAGTTAGAGCCATGAGCAGGTATTATGAAGATCATAGTGATAAGGGAGCAGCCGAAAACACAAAGACTTGGAGTGCATAGCCTGTTCCAATGGGCAGACTTCCTTGAAGCAACTGCCTCAGTCTATGCAATTTCTCGCACAGAATCCGTCAGAGTTGGCATGACAGGGAGGACTCTTTTCTGTTAGAACTCCTTGAATCTGAATGCTCTTGTTGTCTGCCAATATGAAGGCCTCGTCCCCACCAGGGAAACTTCAGATGCTGTTGTGTTCGAGGAATTCCCATCGCAGACATGCTAGTGCTATTCTTCAGCCTGTAGCTCAAGGAGCTGGGTTCTACCCTTCCCATATAGGGGTCATAGGGAGCACCTTCCCCCCATACTCTATTGACTAGCTTCCTCCCTCTCACATGAACAGCATGTCTCCCAGGCTTTTTTAGGGATGTACAGACCAGGTTAGAGGTACCTGAGTCATGCCTACTTTCTCTTCTTTTTCCTGTAGCTCAGTGGTCTGGCCATTTGCCTTTGCTCTCTAGCTCTGTGTCTCTGTGTAGGCTGGAACTATCCATGGTGAGACTTTCTGGTCTTGGCCAGGGTGCAGATGCTGCAGCAGTTGGTGGGAAGCCTGTAGAATGAGGAAGGATGGGGGAGTGTCAGGGTCTATGGGAGGAGGGATTCAGGAAATGCAGGAGTCCATGGGAGGAGGAAGGCAGGAGCTCACACTTCTGTAACAGCTTGTGGGAAGCCTGGGGAGAAAGCTTTGGAGCTATTGAGAGAGTATCCAAAAGGGGGGGGGGATGACAAATAGAGGAGCCATTGGCCTGGGGGTTTATGTGAGAGGAGAGTTTCCAGGTCCAGGAGCTTGTGCTAGAGGATAGCCTGTCAGATCTTCTAGGAGTAGTCTGTCAGGAGAGAAGGGTGGATGGCTGTGTGGTGAGCCTAGGGACAGAGAAGCACAGAGTCCACTGGAACCTCTGGAAGGTGTCTGGAAGGTTGAAAGAGTGTGTGAAGGGGTGGGGAACAAAGGAAATGAGAAGTACAAAAGTGTGGTTGGGTGGGGGTGGAGGAGGGAAAGAAGAAGGAGTGGAGTCACCTGGTAACCAGAGAGGGCTGGCTGTCTGCATGGAAGTGTAGCTGTGTGGGGGTGGAGGAGGGAAAGAAGAGGGTGCAAAACCTCAGCATCAACAGAGAGGTCTGGCTGCTGCACAGAAGTGTGCCTTGGCAGGGAAGGAGGAGAGAAAGAAGAGTGCACAGAGTCTTTGAGTCACCAGAGAGGCCTGGCTGCACACATGGAAGTGTCTCAAGACCACCAAAGGGGCCTGGCTGTTGGCAGGGAAGCATGGGAGGGAAATATGAGGTTGCACCTGGTCACTGTAGAGGCCTGGCTGCCTGCCCTTATTTTTTCTTCACTGAAATTAGGAGTTTCAGGTCTATACTGAGGTCTTTAATCCATTTGGAATTGACTTTTGTGCCTGGCAAGAGGAATGGTTCTAGTTTATTTTTTTAAAGAAAAAAAATCATTTTACTAAGATTCATTTTAATACAGAAAAACAACCTAGATCCACTTGAAATAGTACTTTGGAAAAACAAATGAAGCAATATAGAGGATTAAAGTTTCCTCCATTATGACTCCATAAATGGGAAGAAGCACACATGGGAGATGATGTGACAGTTGAAAATAAGAATAAACAGAAATATTCTACAGGAAAAAAGTGTGAAACAGCCCACAGCTCCAATTTTAACACCCAGGTTGTGGAAACGGAAAACCAAAGTCAAATCCACACATGGTAATGTGAATACAGTCCTCAAGAGAAGGCAGCTAGCTCACTAACAAGCAAGATTAAGGCTACATCTTGTACAATTCATAACCCCCTACCCCATGGACTCATCCAGTATGCCCACTGAGGAGGGACCCCAGTCCATTGGGGATAGGGAGGAGGGAAATGATGGACCACCACAAGATTTACTCAGACAATGTATCTAACTATTGATAATAAGATGTTTAAAAATGATAGAGCATTTGATATATTCAGTTATAGGACACTTAGATTGTATTTTAGTCTATTTCTATGAAATGCAATTCTCTTTTAAGGACTATAGTGATGTATATGCCACAAACATACCAGATAGGCCATATTTTTCTCCACAAAACAATATTGTGAATTTAAAAAGACAACATTGAAATCATATAAAGTATTTTTTCTGAATACAATGGAATAAATCTAAAAATCAGTAACAGAATGAAAATCAGAAATTTAAAAACTTAAAATTTAAAACTTAAATGATTTAAATTTGCATAGAATCAGTGAGAAATGAAACTAGATGCCATTTTAGATAAATAAAAGCATAATTCATATAAAAACAGTGAGATGGAGCTAAAACAGCTTTTAGCAGAAAAATGTAGTTTCAGAGGCTCATACTAAAACAAAGAAATGTCTCAAGCCATTTATCTAACTTTCTATCTTAAGGACCTGTAAAAAGTAGGGCATACAAAAGTCAAAGCCAACAGAGAAAAGAAATATCATTTAGAGTAGAGAAAAATGGTCTAGGGAATAGTAAAAAACAACTCAGAGAATAGTCTTTGAAAAGATAGATGCAATTTCACACATAATTTGAATAAAAAGAACAAGTAAAAAAGGAGTAAATAAAATTAGAAAGGTATGTGAAGACACTACTGACATTACAGATGAAACACAAATATAAGAAAATATTAAGAAAAACAGCCACCAATAAATTAAATGATCTAGATAAAATGTTCAAAATGTGGAAATTCTCAGATAATCTAAACTCATCGTCAAATAAAATTACAAACACACTTACATGATTCAATAACCACAGACATCTCTACTAAGAAATGCCTCTATTGACTAGCTTCATTCATTAATTCTACCAAACTTCCAAAGAATTATGATCAGTTCTGCTCAATTGCTTATAAATATGGAATAGGAAATGTTTCTTGCTTCTAATTTATACTGAGAGAACATTATTATCCTGATTATAAGTCCAGATAAGGACGCTATAAAAACAGGAAATAACAGAACAGTATCCATGATTAATCTAATAGTAAAACTCCTCAACAAAATAGTATCACATGAAACTCAAGATAATATTAACATGATTATACTCTATGAAAATTGGACTGTTTCTAGAAATGTGAAGTTTTTTTTCAAAATTAAAAAAAATCAATGCAATCTACTAAATAAATGAAGGAAAGCAATATATCATCACAACTAATGCACAAAAGCATTTGACAAAATCAAATCCTGTTTCATGTAAGGGGTACTCAGAAGATTAGTAGCAGGAAAGAGTTTTCTCAATGCTTTTATGGAAAAGCCACAAATTATCAATTGGGCAGTATTAAAATATTGAAATTTTTTTCTTATTATCAGAAATAAGGAAGTTTGCTTTTACCACTGCTTTGCATAAATGTACCAGAAGTTTTCAGTCAAAGCAATGAGATATTTCCTCCCTGCTGGTTAGCTTTCATAGCATGCTGAAAGGTGCTATATTGGTTTCTGAGGTAGAAAAGTCACCTACAGTACCTACAGTCTTGTACAGTGGTGGCCGCCACAGCGCTGCAAAACTGGTATGCCTGATGAGATGTGCCATTTGGTAAAATAGTGGTATGGCTGTTATAACGGTAAATCAACTACTTTCTAATTTGATTTGAAGCCTGCTCCAGAGGAGAAAATGCGTGCCCAGTACTATTAATGTGGTTAAGGCTCATGGTGGGGAACCTACTTCTGTTGCTATGCTAAATGAACATGCTATTCAATAACCTTCTAAATATTGATATTTATATGTATAGATCAAAATTACTCTCAGCCTTAATCAGAGATGCTCATTTTTGCAGGGAATGGGTAGGGGCATCAGGTAAGGCAGAGGTAGATATTGGGTCTAAGTGCTGAGACTAAGGAACTATTGTGTTTTTAGTCCCAAAGAAAGCATCTGTTTCACTCACTCCAAAGCTCAGGGAACATTGCAGAAGAGGTGGTGAAACGAATATAAGAGCAGAAGGATGGGAAGAAATACTATGGAATGCTCTCTCCATGACAGTACATCATCATTATACTCATGAAGTCAAAGACAGATACTGTGGTTTCCTATACAAAATGGAGTTTGTCAACATTTTGTCATGATAGGGAGGTTTTCATGAGCCTCCAACTTTCTTGAAGAAGCCTTTGTCAGCTAATGGTTACAGAAAGTGGGATAGAGTCATGTTCTTTAAAGGTGGAGCCACTGGTGAGTTGCATATTTTCCAGTAAATAATCCTACATCTGTGTTCTTGTAAGCAACACTAGTTAAACTCAGTGGATCAAACAAAAACAAAATCAAGACAAGACAAAAGCATGAAAGTAAGAAAGGGATTTTTTATTGTTTATAATGAGTTACATTATTTAGTGGGCAAACAATGAGTTGTTATCCCCAATTCCCTGATGTCCCCCTCATCATCATCCCCAATCAGCTGCATATCCTCCTCCATGGGTCGTCTGGATCCGTCCTTGTTATTGGGAGCGAAAGACATTATGAAAGGAAAATGGGTATAAATATGTTCAAAATACATCATACATATTTGTGATATTGTGAAAAAGAACAATTTTAAGTACTTTTTATTTATTTATGAGAGATTGGTAGAGAGGATGACTATGGGGCTCTTGTCGCTGTAAACAAACTCCAGATGTCTGTGTCATTTTGTGCAAGTGCCTTTACAGGGGTACTGAGGAATTGCATATGGGCTAGTAAGCTTGCAAAGAAGCACCTTTAACAATGGAGACATCTCCAAAAAAATTGCTCAGAAGGAAAACACAGCTCCTAAATTGAAAGTAAGAACTAAATCTGTTCTCTTATGAAATTATATATACGTGCATATATATTAAGCCCACTAAAAATTAGACATTTTTAAAAATTGTAGTACTGAGGATTAAATATAAATCCTTGAACAGTCTAGACTCCTAGACTCACATTACTATACAAACAGGCATTTGTTTTTTCATTTTGAGAAAGGGTTTCAGTAAATTTCCCAAGCTGGCATTGAACTCACTCTAGAGCCCAGGAAGTCTTGAATTTGTAATCCTTATGCCTCAGCTTCATACGTAGATGGGATTATAATCTTCTACCACCAAGATTAATTTAGCTTTAAATTTAATTTTGTAAAATGACAGATTCCAAAATAAACACATGAAAATTAATTTTGCTCCTATGCTTCATAAATAAACAATTTGGAAAATAAAACAAGAAAGAATCACTGGAAGAGATCAAAGAATACTCAATTAAATAGAAAAACATTTTATGCTGGATGATTTAAAAACTCAATATTGTTTAAATTTATTATCCAAAACTATCTACAGATATAATGAAATCTATATGAAATTCTAGCAGGAACTTTTTCAGATATAGAAGATATGATCAATACTTTTACATGAAATTGTAAAATACTTTAATAAATAAAACAATCTGGGGAAAATCTGATTTTAAAACTGATTGTAAGATAAGCATGTGGCACACACTTGAAATCCCAGCACTTGGGAGATGGAAGCAGGAGGAATGTGAGTTCAAATACAGCTGGATCTACACAGTGAGATGCTTAGAAAACAATGGGCTGGGGACGGTAAAGTGGTAGCCTGGCATGTACAAAGCTTGAGGTTCAATTGTTAGTGCTGCAAAACAAAGAACATAAAGAACCTGTTACAAAGCTATAGAAATCAAAATGATTCACTAATGGCCTTGGAACACAAATGGTGGAAAACAATTGAGAATTAATAACACTCCTGAAATATCTATGATCAAATTATATTTATAATGGTGTCAGGTATATATTTTGGGGAAATTCTCTGTTTAAAAATATTGTTAAGACAGCAAGCTAAAGAATAAAGAGGGAACGCTATGTTCCAGTATATAAAACACAAAATGGGACTGGAGAAATGGCTCAGCCTGCAAAGCCTAAGGACCCTTGTTTGATTCTCCATTATCCAAGTAAAGTCAGATGCACAAGGTGATGCATGCATCTGGAGTTTATTTGTAGTGGTAGAGGCCCTAGCACACCCATTATTTCTCTCTATCTGCATCTCTCTCTCTCACTAATAAATAAATAAATATTTTTAAAAATATAAAAACAGAAAATGGATTAAAATTCATAAACATAACTGCTAAAACCATAAAGTCTTGGAGAAAACATAGAGAAAAATCATCACAAATTGGATTCTTACATATGACATTAAAAACATGAGGAAAAAAGTATAAATAAAGGAAACTTCAATATTCCAACAAGAATCAAATTCTCTGTTTACTAGCTGTCAGGATGCTGAATACTGTTGGTAGAGAAAAGCCATCATTGGTGTTACCCAGAAGTGGACCCTTCAAGCTCTACAGTTAACCAGACAGGCCAAATGAACCAACTGTTGCAATGGTGGTATGTCTGTTGTAAGAGAAACCAAATGCCCTCTGAATTTCAGCTCAGCTTTGAAAGAGGGAATATCTGCCTCATATTGAAAATGCAATCAAAAGCCTTTGGCTTGGGAGGTCATGAACTTTTTGGGGTGAACTACTACTGATGTCTGGCTAAATGGATATATATTATTCTCAGCAAACTGTTCTCTATATTCTTATGTTTATGCCCATATATTACTGCTACTCTCACTTTTGGTTACAGAAGCTTCTCTTTTCAGATGACGTGACCGCTGGGTATATTACAACTCACTGAAGTACTAATTGAGAGTGAAGTGTTCATCACTAGATAAGTCATCAGTATCACACCCTCCCAGGCTCAGGGACCATTGAAGAAGAGTTGGCAGAAAGAATGTAAGAACCAAAGGAAGGGCAAGAGCGCTTACAAAACTGTCTTCCAAACAAAAATTAACCTTGATATTCATGACCTCACAGTGGCTAATGCTCCTTACACAAGACCTGCATAATACATGTAATGATGATGTCAAAATAGAAGAGAGTCTAGTCGGAAAGAAAAAGGCATTCAGTGTTGATTTAATGGCTGTGGCTGTGGGTCCCTTGTTGATCCCGATATCAACACAGGATAAGCCAGTGAGACAGAAACCAACGATTTTCGACACAAAGACCCCTAAGCTCACAACCTTAAAGCAGCCTTAATACTCATCCACCATGACTCAGGAAACTGAGCGGAAGAGGGGGTGGAAAGATTGTGAGAGCCATGGTGGGGGAGACTATCCAGAGGTATGGCACCCCTCAGTTACAACATACTAGGGCCAGGAGAACCGGGCTGAATACTAGGCTATCCATGGTCCAAGGACTGATCCAGACAACCCATGGAGGAGGTTATCCAGCAGATTGGGGAGGGGAATTGGGGATAACAACTCATTGTTTACCCACTAAATATTGTAACTCATTATGGACAAATAAATAAATAAATAAAAAGGCACTCAGTGGAGGGGGTATTTTGGATAGGAAGAGGGAAGGTGATGGGAAGGGATTATGATCTTGGTATATTCTTTATATTTATGGAAGTTGACAATAAGAAGTCTAAAAAACAAACCAAAAAGAATTGAATGAATTTTTTTAAAATAAAAGCACAGCCTACTGAATGGGAGAATGGATTTGCAAGTTATACATCCATTAAGAACTCATAAAGAACTTCTAATGTACTCAAAATATGTCAAAGAAAGAGTAGAATAGGTACCAAATGCAAGAAAAACTTCACAACATAAGTCAATAAGAAATAATAAATTAAAACCACAATGTGCTATCATTGCACACATATAAGGATATTCATAATAAAAAGAATAGTCTATAACAAGTTTCATTGAGGATCTTAAGAAACTGAAAACCTTGTAAATTTCTGGGGTCTATCTAAAAAATTGTAGAAAATAATTCAGCAGTTTTCATAAAGTTAAGCACAGAATTACTTTATGATTCAGCATTTCCATTTTTAAGCATATATTCCAGTTAATTAAATACAGTGAATCAAACATATTTATATGTCAGTGTTCATTTAAACATTGTTTACAATGTCCACAATGCAGAAACAACCCATTTCCATCAACAAGTGGAGTGGATATGATCATGGGTTATGTAAACACACTAGGATATTTTGGCATAAATAAAAAATGTAATGAAAGCTATAATACAGTTAATTCTTGAAGACATTGGAATGAGCAAAATAAGTCAGATGTGAAAATTACAAATACTAGGTGCTGGGAATATGGTTCAGTAGTTAAAGGCACTTGCTTGCAAAGCCATCAGGTTTATTCAGTTACTCAACTACCCAAATAAAATGGATACAAAAAGTAACTCAAGTGTCTGGTGTTCATTTGCAGTGGAAAGATGTTCTGGTTCCTACCCCCTCCAATACATGTGTGCAAATAAATAAAATTTTAAAAATTATAAATATCATATGATTCCATTTTATTAAATGTATAGAATCAGCATATCATTGATGACAAAAAGCAAATTAGAAGTCACCAGGAGCCTGAGAAGAACACTAGTTCAGATAACCTAGAAACAGACTCATATATATTCTCAAATGATTTTCCACAAAGGTACACCACAATGCAATAAAAAAGATAGTCTTTTCAACAAATTATATTGGAAAAATTGGCCATATATAAACAAAATTATGCATAACATTAAGTCTTATACTTCATAGAAAACGAATCTCAACTTGTACCAGTAACTCAAATAGAAAATAACTGTAAACTATTAAAAAAAATACAGTAGAAAACCTTCAGTGTCTACCTCAAGGAAAAGAATTCTTGGAAAAAAAACAATCCTTAATTGAAAAATATATGAATTATATTCCATCAAAATTTAAGACCTTTGCTCAGCAAAATCCTCAGAGAAGAGGATGAAAAGACAAGCTACAATTTGGAATATTTTTGCCTTGCATATCTAACACAAAACTTATATCTAGAATGTTTACAGTGCTCTAAAATGTAACAACAGTTACAGTCTAGTCAGAGAATCAGCCAAAACATGAAGAGCATTTTACTTAAGAACTTAATATGCAGGTGGCTATAAGCATGTAAACACATGTTCAGCATCATTAACTATTGGAAAAGTTAAAATTAAAACAAGAAAGAAATGCAGAATCTAACCATATGCTTATTAAAATAATTAACATAAATATGTGTAGCAATACTAAATTCTGACAAGAATACAGAACAGGGAAGGAGAGATGCCTCAGTGAGTTAAGGAACTTGCTTATAAAGTCTGTTGATACGGATACGATTCCCAGGACCCATGAAAATTCCAATAAAAGTGGTAACCATGTACCCATACACATAATCACAATTAAATAAGTAAATGAATAAATAAATAGCATTTGGACAACTGATGCGATGTTGAGGAAAATGTATACTATAGAAAATCTGGAGAACTTTTTAACTGCTTTAAAAATTATTTATAGACTTTATATATGGCTAAAAATTGTACTTCATGTACTTATCTGAGATAAATGAACACTTAATATGATATCCTGCAATTTGTAATTTGCAAATATGGAATCAGCTCAGATATCTTTTGATAAATTGCTGTATATACTCTTATACATGCCATGGGCTGCCACTAAGGATATGCAGGAATGAGCTCTTGCAACATGTAAAAACATGTGTAAATCTCAAGAGATAGTGAAAAAAAGCAACAACAAACTGATACATTCTGTGGACACTATACAATGTTCATAAAATGAAAAAAACTATAGAAATTAAGAGGAGAAAGTGGTGCTCTGCATACAGAGAAACATAAAATTCATAATGTGCTTTTGGCTGAATAATTTTTGGCAGATAATTGTGCAAATGAAAGGTTTCATCATCACATTTCCACATATGCAGATATTATACTTTGCTCAGATCTACCCCTCATAAATATTCACAACCTAATAAAGCAAAGTCTAATAAAGCAAATGAAATGTCAGTGTGCTGAAAGTATAAAACATTTCTGTAGAAATTTCAAAAGGTACAAATAAGTAAAGAGGTACAAAGCGGTCATAAATTAGCAAAAATTTCTACTTATAAGATGTCAACTTTGGGCTGAAGAGATGGCTTAGCGGTTAAGGCATTTGCCTGCAATGCAGAAGGACCAGAGTTCGATTCCCCAGTGCCCATATACAGTCAGATGCACAAGAGGGCGCATGTGTATGGAGTTCATTTGCAGTGGCTGGAGGCCCTGGTGCGCCCATATTCTTTCTCTCTCTCTCTCTCTCTCTCTCTCTCTCTCTCTCTCTCTCTCTCTCTCTCTCTCTCTCTCTCTCTAATAAATAAAATAAAATAATAATAATAAGATGTCAACTTTGCACAGAATAAAGTCATTATCAGCCAGAATTACAGCATGGTGCTATACTTTATGAATGTTATCAAGATAATTATAAGGTTTATTTGAAAACCAAAAAAATTGGAATAAACCAATTAACTTTGATAAAGAACAAACCTCAATGTCTTACTATTTCATTTCAAGACATAAAAATCTATAGTTGCCTAGTTCAATCCATTTGCCACTGATATCAGACAGATGAATTAAAATATAAATGCAGCAGCTAGAGAGATGGTTCAGCAGTTAAGGTACTTGCCTCCAGAGTCCCCAGTACTCATGTAAGCCAGATGTACAAAATGACATATGCATGTGGAGTTTGTTTGCAGTGGCTGGAGGCCCTGGAATACTCATTCTCTCTGTCTCTCTGTCTCTGTCTCTCTCTCTCCTGGCAAATAAATAAATAATATTTTAAAACATAAATGCAATACTTGAAGGCATTGATAGAGCTAAGATTTTATACATAGGATCCTGAACATTTTTTTATTGTCCATAATGAGTTACAATATTTAGTGGGCAAACAGAGTTGCTATCCCCAATTCCTGCTGCCCCCCCCCTCCCCAATTCGCTGGATAACCTCCTCCATGGGTCTTCTGGATCAGTCCTTGTGACAGGGGACCATGGATAGCCTAGTATTCAGCCAGGTTCTCCTGGCCATGCCTCTGGATAATCTCCCCCACCACAGGGGTGGCTTAGCGATTAAGGCATTTGTCTGCAATGCAGAAGGACCAGAGTTCGATTCCCCAGTGCCCATATACAGCCAGATGCACAAGAGGACCCTGAACATTTAACAAAAGGGAAAAAAAGTGTAATGACATCAAGCTGAAAAATATTCTTCACAGCAATACAAACAGTCAACAGAATAAAAGACAACTTAAAAAATGGTAATAAATTCTTAGAAAATGAGTGTCTAACAAGGAATCAATATCTAGAACATATAATGAATGCCAAAAATTTTGTAAAAGCCAAATAATTTACAACTAGGCAAACAACCATAAAAATATTGCTCAAAAGGCTTTTAAAAATGGCAAATAACATAAAAAAGATGTTCAATATCACTACTCATCAAGAAAATGCAAATCAAATCTAGAATGAGATACTGTCTTACCCCAGTCAATGTGCTTTCATCAGAAATCCTAGAGATAAATACTGACAAGGATATAGAAGGAAACACTTGTACATTGTTGGTAGAAATGTAAGTTTAAGTGTGGCCATAATGGAAAACAGAATAAAGATCTTAAAAAAATAGAACTATGATAAGATCCAGCAATCCCAGTACAAAGTATATATGAATTGACATGAAATCAATATACAAAGGAAATAACTTCATTCCATTTTCATTGAATCAAAATTCACAATAGCCATGATATGGATTCAAGATACATTATTGTTTATTCTTGTCTTTCCCCATGAGAATGAAAATCAGTGCAGGGATCTTTGCCTGATTTTGTACTGCTTATCCCAAGCACATAGAACACTAGGGCGTTGGTGTTTAGTAAGTCACAATATTTCTTAATTCATGAATGTTATAAACAAGAATAAATAATTTTATTAGAAATAATTATTAGGATTATATCCTATACCTTTATCTACATATACTTCTTATGTTAGGCATTTAGATTGAGAAACAAATATCCTTAAACACATACATATGGATATTTACATATCTCTGATTATCTGAGTGTATGTTCTTAGAGGAGAAACAATTAAATTAGGAGATGTACTTTTATTTTAGGCATTTGGTACATATTGCAAACTGAACCCTCAGAGGGGTTTAAAATGCTCATAAACAGTAAAAATAATGATTTTCTTTTAATACTCCTTTTTTGATTATTGTTAGTGAACCACATATTTTATAAACTACTTTTTATTGTATCACTTAGATTTTCATGCTTTATTTAATTATTTGTATTTTCATATACTATGAGCATAAATCATCATTTCAAATGTTTTCTCATAAAATTCCATATATGTTTTTCCTATATAATGCTTATTAACATACAAAATTTCTAACTACTTTGCACTCATATGTATTCATATTTTGTCTGTGCAATTTCATACATCTTCTTTCTTATGTAGTTCAATTTTTTCAATATTTTCTTCTAAATGTTATTGGATTATTGACAGATATGTTTTAATTCTTAAGCAAGTTGTACTCTGCAAAATAATATATATTAAATATTTTTCAAATATATAATATATTCTTCCAACATATTACCTGATTAGTGTCAGCATTATTTACAATGTTTAGAAAATAAAATAAAAAATGTTTTAACCTAAAGGTGAACACTACTTAAAGCTACTCAACAGTAGTTACAAAATATTACAGAAAAAAATGGATTTTTCTGCAGTTTTTCTATTAGGTGGGGTAACCCATACCCTTAAAACAAAAATTACATGTTGTCTTTCATGTTGGCATCTTAACTTTGAATTTTATATGTATGTAAATAATGAGATGTGAAAGTAGATATAAACTATGAAACTAGGCAAGTGACCCAGGGAGAGGAACAAGAGGTGTTGGAAAACAGAGGGAGATCAAAAGGATGCATGTGACATTAAAGTGAAAGGGATGTCAAAGAGTGGGGTGAGGGAATAAAACAGAAGTGGTGGAGTGAAACTACAAAACAAATTTATATTGAAAAATTCCACAATGAAATTTAAATCTTTTTTATATTAACAAAGTTTTAAATTAAAAATTTACTGTATAATAGGGCTGGAGAGATAGCTCAGCGGTTAAGGCACTTGCCTCCAGTGTCTAAGGCCCTGGGTTCAATTCCCCAGAACCCACATAAGCCAGACCCACAAGGAGGTGGCCCTGGTGCTCGCTCTCTCTCTCTCTCTCTCTCTCTCTCTCTCTCTCTCTCTCTCTCTCTCTTCTCTCTCTGTATCTGCTTGAAAATGAATAAATAAAATATAAAATAAAATAGTTTTTAAAAATTTACTGTATAATAAAGAACACGTGCTTACTACATATTAAATAATTTAATCATATGGAAATACTCTTTGACATAATGTTAAGTGAAAAATAAGAGTACATGGGATGAAGATTTAGCACAATGTTAAGAGTAAGTACCTAGTATGCATGAGGCCCTGAGAACAATCCCTAGTATTGCCAAAACAAAATCAGAATTTCAAATATTTGTACAGTAAAATTCTATTATATAAAGATAAAAAGAAAATATTAAAATATTAATAACTTATTTATTATTGTATTAAGAGTTTTCTTATATATATATTCTATTTTTATGAGCTAGTTAGTATCATATTAATTATAATATTGGAGGTACTTTTTAAAAGTTTTCTCAACAGTCCAAAATAAAGTAACATGAGCAGAAACTCAGGTTTAAAGGGTTCAATGTTAGTTGATCAAGACTGATATGAAGAATTCTCAACATGAAATACTGGCCATATAGAAATCCACATTAACTAAAAATGCTGTCCAGGTCATAGATAGCAACACTTCCACACATTTCTTTAATGGATAATCAACAAAGATCTGTTGTATTTGTTTCTGGGCTCTGGATTTAAAGAGATATTTGACAAGCTAAAAAAAAAAATAATAAATTATATACCAGTTCAGTCAGGGTTTCATCCTTTGAAATGGTATTTATTTACTTATACATAAAATAGTTAAATGACACAAGGGTGTAGGCCAGGACAAGACTGAGAAGTGCATTCATCTACAAAAATTTGAAAACTGTTTCAGGGAAAAAGGTTGCTTAGTGTAATTCTAAAACACTGATCTGAAACCAAGTTACAGGATCAAAATAAGCTAAAATGGTTCTGATAGAAATCACAGGTCATCTGTCAAGACAAATAAAAATAACCCTGTTTTTATGTAGACAGGATGACCCAAAATATTTATTTTGAATTTCAAATTCTCTGACTTTGAGATAATCTGATCACTCCATTTAGGAAAACATATAATTTTATGTCACTTAATATCATCCATATATTAAAATTCAAATTTGATTCACTTATTCATAAAATGATCAGCCTGCTTTTAGGCTAAGAGTTGTATTATTCAACAGAGAAAAACTGTGTACACTACTACTACAAGAGAATATCCGAAAAAGCAAAAATTAAGTTTTTAAATTTCTTAATGATATGCTCTAGATCATCATTCAGGTAATAGAAGAAAGGTATATATTATGCTGCCACTCACATGGTACTCAGAGTGCTCTGTCTTTGAAAGAAAATATGAATTATCGCCAAAATTCACAGCACAATAGCATCACCATTGTATCAAAGGCCATCATTGCTCTGATTATTTATAAAGAGAAAATATCATTATGATTTAAGAATTAAATGTCATGCAAACCTTTTTTACTGTGATCAAATATATATAATTATTATTTGTGAGAGGCACCCAATATAATGACATTAGCAAATATAAACCCAAATAAGGATTCTAGCAGTGAGAACTTGAATTATTTATTTCTTTGTCATAAAACTTCTGTATTCATATCAGAGCTGTGCTTGTATTGTTAATGTGTATCCCAAAGGACAAGTTCATTTTGAATCATTTCATTTAAATGTCCTAAGAAAATTGAAAACCAATATTTGTGAGGGTAACATTAAGATTTTGGGATTTAGGGATTGTGAGAACAAGAGTTCCTTGTCCTGACCAGGTTGTTAGACACATTAATCCATTAATTATTAATTAAGTTCCTAATATGCTATTATCCCTGCTCCTAAGTAGTCTACAGTTTAATCAACATACAATTTAAGCACAGTGAAAGGAATAAGGTGAGAAAAAAACACGAAGGGGGAAATTATAGTGTACTGAGAGTTCAGAGAAGAAAAATTCTGCATTTGGTTTGGGAGACTGTGATGGTTAAATTTATTGACAACTTGACCTGTTTAATAATCTACAGTAATCTTGGGCAGGTCTCTGAGCTTGCCTACAGAAAGGATTGACAAAAGGAGGAGGTCCCTCCTTCAGAGTTGCCCTTCCCCCCAAGTGGGTGGGCCTTCCAGAAGGGGACTGACTGGATACAAGGAAGCTTGGAGGAAGGGAATCTTTCCTACTTTTCCTCCCCTCTCCTTGCTGTGGGTGATCGTTCATGACTTGCTCTCTCATCCTCCTCTCTCATCCTGCTCTCCTACCCTTCCTGCACATTAGAATCCGGTTTCCTAGGCCTCACATCATGGACTGAAGAGCAGTGGCTCTGGAGCCTTCACGCCCTCTGGGCTGGATTGGGACTGCACAGCTACTCAGCTACTGGTTTCTTCATCTGTGGGCCTGCAGACTGCTATTGTTGGACTGTTGTAAGCTACCCCAATAAGTTCCCTTTTACTGCAATCCGTTCTATCAACTCTGTTTCCTCTAGAGAATCTAATACAGAGAGTATAACAGAAATGATATTTAAGTTACACTGTCATGTAGATCTATTGGGACAAGGATGCAAGATGTTATATCATAAGAACAATAGAATAAAACACTGCCTAAAACAGAGAGCATACTGAAGCATCCATTTTATAAAACTGACTCCATTTCATAAAACAGCCCATATATGGAAGAACCTTTCCTGGCTCACTCCCCGTCCCCTTCTGGGAGATCCCAAGTCATAAGGTCCGGGAAATGAACTTAACTGAACAAACACTCCATAAAAGGTAAAATATGACTGTTCCTGGAATGTGAAATGCAAATACCAGGCTCCAACTGGATAACCAATCAAAATTTTACAGATCAGGACAAAAAAAAAAACAATAGAAATACAAAACGTCTTGTGGTCTGAGCTGTATTATAATTTTGTGGTTTTTGCCTACATATACTCGGAGCTTTTGTTCCTCGGGGCTCTCTGGCACTCATTGGTCCGGGAGCCTGTTTGCACAGCCAAAGGAAAAAAAAATCCTCTTGCGTTTGTGTCTGCTGGTGTGGTTATTTGAGTCCTGGGGTACGCTCTCCCTAGAAAGACCTTGGGGGTCTTTCATTTTGGGGGCTCGGTCCAGGATTTGAGTGACCCCTGACTCAAATACACATCACCATCGGGAGGTAAGTCCGGCCGGCATTTTGTTCTTCCTATCTGTACCATACGGCTCTGAAACGGAGTTTAGAGAGGGGTTGACGGACCAAATAACTCTCTGACTCCTCATCCTGGAGGACGCTCCACGGGCTGTCTGGAGGGGGGAGAACGATAGGGCAGTCCTCCTCCCCAGAGACTTAGGGATTCCTCCAACGTCTCCTTCTGTCTATTTGGTTTCGGTTTTACGCCGATCGTGTGCCGCACAGCTTCTGGCCGTAAGTGTCTGTGTCTTTGTATTTGTGTGTCTTATTTTGTGTTAATTGCACCTGTGATGGGTCAGTCACATAGCACCGCCTTGAGGCTAACTATAGATCACTGGAAAGAAACATTAGAGAGGGCTCATAATTTATCAGTGGAGATCAAAAGAAAAAAATGATTACTCTCTGCACGGCTGAATGGCCATCTTTTAATGTGGGGTGGCCAAAGGAAGGTACTTTTAACAAATCTGTCATTTTACAGGTCAAAGACAAGATTTTCCTCCCAGGACCACTGGCACATCCTGACCAAGTGCCATACATCGTCACCTGGGAAGATTTAGTCACTAATCCGCCTGCTTGGCTGGCTCCCTTCATCTACCCCTCCCCCTCTCCCTTCCCCTCTATCCCTGCTCC
>PVHP010020219.1:0-30916 GCA_004024765.1 Zapus hudsonius | reverse complement strand
ATTGAGTAAATATGGTTGACTGCCATCACCTGAGTGAGTCAGGAGGTTATCAGAAGGCCTCTAACTCCAAATGTGCTGGCTGCTACTAGTCCACAAATGTTTCTGTATTTTGATGATAAAAATTACTTTATCATTCTTGGGAATAACCCAGGGTATCAATGTATTTTATTTAAATTTATTTATTGTGTATGTGTGGGGGGGGTTTATGTGTGAGTAGTGGCTTGCACCCACCACAGCCTATACACCTAAGGTCAGAGGAAAACTTTCAGGTTGGTCCACGTTGTTTTGAGATAGACCTCATTTGATGTCTCTCATTGATGTTCATAGCTCCATTCACCAGTGTGGTAGTTTGGATATATGGCTCCATATACTCAGTTTTTTTCTTTCTTTTTTTCTTTTCTTTCTTTTCTTTCTTTCTTTCTTTCTTTCTTTCTTTCTTCTTTCTTTTTCTTTCTTTCTCTCTCTCTTCTTTCTTTTTTTTGTTCATCAGGGATATTGGTACAGGTTTTTTTTCTTTTTAATTAAAATTGAGCTTTCTACCTGAACCTCTAGCAGGCAGATCCTTGCTACAGGGAGCATGTCACTGGGTGCCAACCTTGGAGTCCAGCTCTAAAGTATGTTTGGAGGCAGGTCCCGAGTCTAAGATGTGGGAGAACAGCTTGGAGCACTGGCTGTCTATGTTTTGTTGGTGTTTGCTGGCTGTTTGATGGTATCATTCTGATTGGATTTATGAAAGGGAGCTTCTTCTGCAATTGTTTTTATTTTCCTGGAATTTGTAAGAGTAAAATGATCCCTTTCCTCCTTTAAGCTCTTCTTGATTAGGTGTTTATCCACCAACACTGAGCTGACAGTAACAACAAAGCTCTGGGGAACTAGGGTCCATGCTTCCCATATTGATGTATGTGCACTGGGAATACAGAAGCCCACCATGGCTTCCAGGTTTTTATGTGAGGTCTGGGGATCCAAACTCAGGTCCTCAAGAGTTTTGTAGCACATACTATATCCACTGAGCCCTCTCCCATTCCTAATGTTTTTTTTCTTCTTCTGAAATATAGGGAAATTAATATCAGAGGAAAGCCAAAGTCACCACACCCTTGTCTTTAAGTTAGGTTTGTTCAAGTTCTCATGTACCTTTGTATTCAAATAATGTTCCAATATAAAATCTATTAATTTTTGTTTTGACCAAATAATGTACTCATTGTGATAAATGCACTGAGAAAATACAATTTATGTGACATAAAGTTTAGAAATGAGTGAGTAATATGTACCTGAAATCTTGCATTTGGGGAGCTGGGGCAAGAAAACTTCAGTTCAGTGCCATGCTGGACTACAGTATGTGTTTCACTTCAGTTCAAGGTCAAGCTGAGCTACATAATAAGACCCTGTCTCAAAAATGAATGCATAAAGTCAAGGTTAAGGAAAAAAAGTTATAATTTGAGAATGGTTTTCTAATGTTTTATTTTATTTAGTCATAAAATATTTTAAACATTTTTTTAGGATACCTTGTCATGTTAACTAAAATTTCAAAATTACAAAAAAATACTAACTGAAATATTTCTTTTGACTATTTTCATTCATTTTCTTACTCTAATCTCCTAAGTACACTGAAATTTTCCACTGTTGAAATAACAATGATTTCCCAATGTTTAAATTTGTATGAACATTTGATTGTATGGAAATTCACATTTCTTTGTGGGAAATTTCATCTCCCTTGGCTTTCATAATAGCCCAACTCAGGTCTACTCATGGGACAATCCTTACAATCCCTTTCTGCCACTGTTGCTGATCCAAATTCTTATTTTTTTTAACTTTTCATCCTTTTCATTTTTTTTCAATATTTATTTATGGGAGAGAGAGAAAGAGAGAGAGAGAGAGAGAGAGAGAGAGAGAGAGAGAGAGAGGAGTTTGAGAATGGGTGCAGCAGGGCCTCTAGCCACAGCAAAGGACCTCCACACCCATACTCCACCTTGAGCATGTGGCTTACCTGGGAACTGAAGAATCAAACCAGGGTCCCAAGGCTTTGCAAGCAAGTGCCTCAAAGGCTGAGGAGCCATCTCTCCAGTCCCAAATTCTTAAATATTTCTAAGGAGAAACAGTTTCCTCATTCCCTCCACCCCTCTTCTCCATCCTCTCCTTTTATCTTTTTTCTTCTTGCCAATTATCTTCTCTTTCCTCCCTTAGTTTCTCCTTTAAGGATTTCTAATAACTATAAAATCAGCAACCACTAGGTCAGAGGCTTCAGATATAAATATCAACAAGTAAGTGAGGTGGATGGAGGTAAGCACCTATGACCCCTTGTGTTAGCCAATGGAGTAAAGCAGAGACTTAGAAGGATGGTCCTCACTTAGTAATATGGTGACTTGGTCCATGGCTACCTGAACTTACTGCATTTGAAGAAGCATTAAAAACTCTCTTTAAATGTTTAAATACTACTTCAGAAGAATGCTTAATATCCCCAAGGTGAATTATTTTGAGCCTTAATTCAGATTAATGTTTTTAGAACTCTGATGCGATGTTAATAATCTGGAAGCCCTGCTCATATGCAAGGCATTCCCATGAAATTCACTCAACATGTCCCTAGAGAGTAGCACCTCTTTTATTTTCTGTGAAACAATTGAAGTTTATTGAATAAAAAGCATTATGAGTTAGAAAGCAATTAAAGCAAAATTAGAGTCATTTCAGTACTACAATTTAAAAAATATCTATAATCATACATTTGGTTTAAAAATATTTTAGTTCCATCACAACACAGAGTTACATGTAACCACCAATGGCAGGAAGCACGGAGTAGTTCCCAAGAAATCCTAACAGTGGAATTCTTTTATTTTTAAAAAAAAATATTTTATTTGCCTATGAGAGATGGGGGGCATAGAGGGCCTCCTGTCATTTCAAACAAACTTCAGATGCTTGCTCCATTTTATTTCATCAGGCTTTATGTGGGTACTGGGGACTTGAATCTGGGCCATCAGGCTTTGCAAACAAGCACTTTTAACTGCTCAGCCATCTCTCTGGACCTTTTTTCTCTAGCATAAGAAAATACATACTTTTATAAGTTGAAACTTATGTTTACAATAAAATGCATTTACATATCAAAACATTCTAGAAAATTATCTCCAATTATAAGGACATAAATATGTTTTTTTTCATGTTTTTGGACAAAACTTTAATTTTTCCCAGTGGAATCACATCCTCTTTCAAGCCATGGAGAATTTGAAAGAGTTTTTGTTCATAGTTTCTGGATAGAAGAGCTTTATTTCTTGTCATATCATCTCTTCAAACGGCAGATTATATTTTACTTGGTTGTGGATGCTATACCACTGACTGGGTAGACCAGATGTGCCCACTAGTGCAATGTGGCAAGTCTGTTACGGGAATAACCAACTGCTCTCCCATTGGATTTAAGGCCCACATCACAGAAGGTGATCATGATCATGCTAGATTCCCAATCTGTTATTTTTCCAAAGATAACTTTCCATTAACACCCAGTGCCTGGAAGGGAAGTGAAGTGAATAGTTTTGGCTTCTCTGCTCTCCCAGAGCTCAGGGTTGCCCAACACTTCACTGCAGAACAATGCATTTCCTTCACCCTCACAACTCTATCATTTTAGTATTATTTTGGTTAACCTTCCTGTCATCACATTATTTCCTTTTGAGAAGCTTTATTTTGAATGTATGCATTGGACATTTCAACCTCAGCTGGCCCTATTCTGCCTTTGAGGACTTACCAAACCTGCTTTGCAAACTTAGAGAAAGGCATGCTTTGGTTATACAAGGGCGGAGGGGAGTTATAAGACTCAAATTAACCATGGCTGAGTTTCTAGTTATATCCACTTTACTCATTTCTAAATGGATCAAAACATTTGTTTCATGCTATTACTGACAAAAATGTAGAATATAATTTTTCATTAGCTTTTTCAATAAAAAAAATAAGACTTCAAATTTTCTTATGGTTTGAAGCAGATCACTGTGGCAGACGTTGCTTACAGCCTATAGGGGGACGAGTCCCCCCTCTAGACTCTATATTTATATTTTGGCAATGATTTGTCTTAAGGCTCAAGCTGCTTTTACCACATTCAAGGCTTTCATGACTGGGTCCTAATTCATCACTTTTTTTATCATCTGAATCTTTCTCACAGTGTGACCACATCACGAGGTTTTTTGTGCTTTGTAAACATACCAGACACTCTCCTTGCTACTGCAAAAGTTCTCACATCATTCCAAAAGAATTTTTTCTTCAGTCTTGGGTCAAAAGTTAGCTCTTTGTAAGACTTTCCAGTTTTGAGGTCTTTAACCACTCTTCACTTACATTGTATTCTAATTACTTGCTAAATTTGTCTCCTTCATTACACCACAAATTTCTGGAGAACAGATACCTTCTTTTAAATCCCCAGGGTCTAACAGAGTACATGTTAATGATTGAAGGAATAAATGATGAAACTAGCTGATGAATATATTAATTTTAAAAATGTGTGAAAACGTGTGTGTGTGTGTGTGTGTTCAGAAAGTATCTCAAGCAACTTGATGTATCTACAAAATTTCTCTTAGGCCTAATTATGGACACTTTCAATTAATTGAAATTAGAAAAAAAATGAATAAAGTCATTTTTAGTTGCAATTAGCAGCCCACTTAATATTTTTTGGTTGCAAATGCCTTACATACTAACTTGGGAGAAACATTTTAATCACGTATTTTTGGTTTGTTCCTTCTGGCCCTCTGCCATCACCTGTACACTCTGCTGTCTGTGTTAGGAAATGAACAACTTGTCGGGCTCTGCTGTCTGATCCAGTTAAGATCCCAGGGCAGGAAGAGTGGATGAGGGTATTTCTCTTTTGGCTGTCTCTGCAGTGACTCTGTACAGTTCCTCACCTCTCTCAGGTTGGGCTCTTGGCTTTATTCCTCTTGGATCAGAGTTGCTGCACTGTTCTGTGTGGGCCCCTTGCATTTGTTTCTATAAATCAGCCCAGGCTAGTGTATGGGAGTGACCCTGCTTTGATTGTGGCATTTGTTTCTTACTGAGAACCTGACTCACACAAATCCTCTTCTATTTTCATGACTTCTTTTGGTACAGAAAAAAATCCAAAAGAAGAATGGCTTTTTTTCTTTTTTTTTCTTTATTTTACAATGATAAGTTTTGCTCTCCTTGGGCAAGTATATAGGCAAGACTAACAAAAAAATAGAAAAAAATGGTGTTTTTGCAAAATGTATCATTATTACAGAACCATAGCCCAAATATATGCAGATTGAGGTTAAATTACAATTTTATTCTCAGACAACTTTCTGTTAAGTGGCATTCAAGAATATAAATCAGTTTTAAAAAATCATTAGATTATTTTCCAGGGTAAATAAGCTTAGTGATGCCAGATGTGATGGTGCACTCTTTTTTACACTGGCACTGTAGAGACTACAGCCAGTCTGGGGAACATAGAGAGGCCCTGCCTCAAAACAACAACAACAACAACACACACACATTTGTATGTAAATTTTACAATAAAAAAAACAACATAATTTTAAACTTTCTGCAGATAATAATTATGATTAGCAGTAAGGGAAATATTAACAACTTGGCTAGTTTTCAAACTGAAACATTATAGGAAAAATACATTACCCTTCAATAGGCAAAAACATATGGACAAAGGGCCCTTGGTAGGTGACTACATTCTAACTCAAGATAGTGAAGAGGGCGACCCCACTTCCTTCAACTTTCTGACCTATGTAGATTTTCCTAACAGGCTTTTCTGGATCTGCACAAGATTGGATGAATCATGAACCAACAAATGCCTTCATCTTCATTTAATCTGACCAATTCTGAGTGTGGACAGGAGGTTTCCCTCTCTTCCTACCAGGATGGGGTTTACAGCTCTGGAATCCTGTCCTTCTAGAGGAATCTGTTCTTTCCGCTCTCATTCCCTCTTACATTGAAAGAAATTTTATTCTTTTAAACCCTCTTCTGCCTTTTAATTCTTTAATTGCAGAGAAAACGAACCTAACACTCCTTGACAGTATCAAAACATGATTCTTATTAAAAGTTAAAAATAAGCCATGTGTCATAGTTTACATCTTTATTCCTAGCACTTGAAGGCTGAGATAGTTGGATTTCCATAAGTTTGAGGCCAGCTTAGAGTTACAGAGTGAGTTTCAGGTCAGCCTGGGCTAGAATGAAAAGATGCCTCAGAAAACAAAGAAAAGAAACAAAAATGTAAAGTACAAGATGTTGCCACTGAGTGATGTAACTCTTGAACATTATTGACCAATATTGATCATTAGGAGTATGAATTAAAGAAATAAGAAGAATTTACACTGCATGCTTCGTTAATTTGTTCAAATCCCTGAATAAATTGTTCTTGCTTTTATTTCAGTGTATTAAAATATAAATATATTTGGAAATATTCTAAGATTTTATTTATATTTTAATATTTTGAAATATCATATAACATAGATACAAAATAATTTTAAGACTGTTGATATTTTTCTGAATAATCACTCTCTAAATGCATCTTCTCTAATGTACTTTGTAGTGGAGAATAAATGCTGCAGTGAGATTTCCACACACAGCACACTCATCCATTGTTCCTGAAAGGATTTTAAAATGTATGTTCATAATGCATTCTAATGTGACAATGTACATCAAGCTCTTAATTTTTATATATATTTTTATATCTGTTGAGCTTTATCCTTTCATCTTTCACATGACATATCTTTTCCACAAATTTTCCTTTTTCTTAATCTTCCCAAATGCATGGCCACACATCACTATTTTAGAATTATATACTCCTACTTCTCAGTGTTCTCTTAAACTTATCTTTTAGGTGAAATGAATAGAACTTTCCAGTCAGACGCTCAGTCTTGTTTGTATTGCTGTTTCTTCATCCGCAGCCCTTTCACACATGGCAGCAGTCAGCACACAGTGGTGTTTGTATGTTTCAGATTTCTAACACAAGCATTGGGAAGCTAACCCATGATCTGCCATTCTGATGAATGTGGCTGTGAAGTTCATCTGTAAGCTGAAATACAAGTGACTATAAATCACTTGGTACTATCTGGGTGGAGATGCAGTCTCACACAGGACCCAACCACAATTGTCACAGGGAGTCAGTGACAACTGCAGATCCCATCCACTGCTGGCTGTGGGGATCTTCCCTTCTCCATGACCTGAAACTAACCTTTTCTATTAAGGCATCTTGACCACACTTTTTCACAGTATCTATTCAATGAGTTTCCTCCATTGCTCCAAACTCTCCTACTGGAACTGTGTCCTCTACAACGTGGAACCTTCATGTAGGAGACCAGGAATACTTTTGTTACTCAGTTACTATGGGATCAAGCATCAGAGGCACACCTACTGTTATACCTTTGGGGTTCAGTTTCCAAAACAAAGTGAGCTAAGAATTCAGTTACTTTTGGCCTGTCTCTGTGCATTCTACTCCTTTGTAAAAGTACAAATATGTTGCTTCCAAATATCTACTTACCCATAGGGTCATTCTTTGTGCCCACAGAACTGTTTCTGGATAGTGACCTCTCTGTGTTTTCTTCCTAAATTTCCTGGGCCATCAACCAGATTGTAGCTGCACTCTCTTCCTGCTGAGACCAAACACCTGCTCTCACAAACTCCTTCTGACTTTTGTCTGAATCCAAATTGAGTTTCTCACATGCTTTGTACATTGTTCATGGATCACACTACGCCCTACACTCCTCCTTATTCTATTTATTATCCTCTGTCTCACAATAAATTTATCCCAGGTAAACACGTTCTCTACACCAGGTCCTCCCTGTGAGTTTAGACCAAGGTTCAAGTGGCTTCATCTTTTTCACTCTTTTATTTTCTTTCCTCATCAAAGTCTACTTCTCACATGCTCAGTCAGTCCAAAGTGAGACATATCCCAGCACACTGCTTCCTTTCTTCCTGAGTTCACTCCAAGCATGCTCTGTTGTTCCTGAGTGTGCAGCTTCAGTCAGATTTCTAGCTCTCATCACTGCTAAAAGAACCAAGCAATACAAAATTACAAGATTGTCAATGTGCTTAACTTCAGATTCACTATTTCTCAGAGATGAACTTGGATGGTGATTTTCTGTATCACTTGGAGGATAGGTAACTTTTTTCATTCCCTTTCTGTTTCTAAGGACAATTCTGCACTATTTCATTCTTTCCACATGCTTGATGATTTCCTATCATCTCTCGTTCTTTCTCAAACAAATAAGGAATGTGTGATGTTTTGAAATGAGTGTTCCCCGTTAATTCATGTGTTTTGAATGCTTGGCCCCCAGCTTATGGCAATTTGAGAGGTGGAGCTTTGCTGGAGGGGGTGTGTTGCTGAGGATGGACCTTGATGGTTTATTAACCTGAGCTTGTTGTAGCAGAGATGATGTCCATCCACTGTCCACTGTTCATTCTGTCCTTTCCCCTGCTGTTATGGATCTTCTCCTGGAGACTGTAAGACAAAATCAATTCTTTCTTCCCATTGGCTACTTTTGGTCAGGCGTTTGTCCCAGCAACACAAGGTAACTACAATAGAATATATCTTTTCTTTTTCTAAGAGAACCGTGAACATCCACAGGAATATCTCTGGACTACAAATATTTGCTCAATTGACTTTTTCATAAATACATATATATATGTAGGTTTCTATCACAATTAACTCTTGGCTATTCATACATCTCTCTCTCTCTCTCTCTCTCTCTCTCTCTCTCTCTCTCTCTCTCTCTCTCTCTCTCTGTGTGTGTGTGTGTGTAGGTTTATAAAAGAGATACCTGCCATGAGTTCCATTCTTATTCTCCAATATTCAAAATTACATTTACTGACACAGTCCTCAATCTTTAATTTTCAATTTATTTCACCTTGGTCAAACAATAAGCTGAAGTACTCCCTTCTTTTACCTCCTGAACGCTTGAAACCTTTCTCTTCTTCAACCTTTAATTACAAAAATGCATAACTTTCTTTCCTTCTCTTTTAGTTTTTTGCTTCTGAGCCACTTTTTGTTTTTATGTAACACATCCTGTTAAATATTATATATAAATATTTTAAACAGATAGAAGTAAGCATGGCTACGACCTCTACCTTTATGAAGTAGATAATCGGGGCTTTGGAGATGCCTCAATATTTAAAGATGTTGGCTCATAAAGCCTGTCAGCCCAGGGCTTCAATCCCCAGCTGCTCAAGTAAAGCCAGATATGTCTTTATTTGGGATAGGAAGAGATGCTGGTGCATATGTGCACATGCACACAGAAATGCATAAATAGCACATAAAGAAATAGATAGTGTATCTGATGGGCTTCTGTCAGTTGACTCCCTTCTTCTGTTCTGGACTGGGACACTATTTTCTAATCAGCATTTCCTTAGTTCTTCATTATCTGGTATTCTTTTGGATTATGCACTAGTTGTACATTTTATTTCACTGTGGACAGAATGTAATTGTATTAGCTAAGTGAATTAGGAAAAGAAAAAATGTTGGGCCATCATATCCTCATAGTTTGAATTCCTGTATTTTTGTTTTTTGGTATTGTTTTGGTGGTTCTGGGAATCAAACTCATAGTCTCGAACCTGAAAGGCAAGCTCTGCCACTGAGCTATATCTCTCCACTCTGGGTTCCCATACTTTCATATTAGAACATTTTAATAGATGAATGCATTTTAGGCAGATGGTTCAATAATAAGCTCTGAAACAAAGAACATATTGTTAAACTTTTCTTAAATAATCCAAGTTCTGTCAGTAGTTGACTGCCAACCTGGCCCTTTACTTCACCTCTTGGTCCTCTCTGGCCTAATCTATAAAATGAGGTTGAATTTAATTGCTCTCTGAGGCCATTTCCAGCTCTGAAATTCTGATTGTCATCAAAGATTGAATAAATAAGAAACTCAATTAACATGAACATCTTAATCCCTAAGCATTATCACTAAATTGAGATTTTTCTTTCTGTGAAGAGCAATTATTTTATATACGCAGTAGGAAAAGTGTTCACATGCCATTTTTAGCTACAGTAAAATTATTTTTTTACATAATCTCAATAATTTTTCTCAATCAAATGTGGATAATTTCTTTATTGTCTCCATTTAATCATATATATATATATATAATTGACTTCATTGTCTAGCTCACAATAGATGCACCATTTTCATATCTAAGCCTAATAAGTTATGGTAGGTACTCTCTAAAAATCTAACAAGATGTGCCAGACTTTCTGGTAGAGCAGCATGGGAGAATTTATCATGGTGTCAACTACGGAACCTTGCCTTCATGTATACCTGGACTATTCGGAAGGAGAAACAGTAGCAAGGTGGCTTATTATGGTCATTCATCCAGGGCCAGAGCCCAAGGAGAGGAGGCCTTCCCTCCTGCACTGGTGGAACTGGAACTTTACTACGAAAGGCTATTGGCAATTCCTCAGAGGCAGCACCCCTTACTTCTTCAGTGTATGGCCCCTCCTTTGTCAGCCCCTTGAGTCCACAGACCAATCAGTTCTGAAGACAAACTGATATCCTAACTAGCTATAAGCAGTCTGTGAATAACCAGAATTGTGGCTTCTTATTCTCCAGTCTTCTGAAAAACCTGGTTCTTGTTTTGTTAAGCCCTTCCCTCAAGGGGGAAGGGAAAAATTCTTCCTTCTCACTTTGTTATTCTCTTCTCTTCTAAGCTCTGAGACCTTTAGTGCCTGACCTCTTAGTGCTTGCTATTGTGAAGGTAAGGGCTTACACTCATGCTCTGTTTCCCGTGTGTGTGTGTGTGTGTGTGTGTGTGTGTGTGTGTGTGTGTGTGTGTGTCTGTGTGTGTTTCTTTTAAATCTTTTGGCATAGTCTTAGGTCCTTCCTTCCATATGTGTGTATATGTGCCAGAGGAGTTTTCCTGGGAGATTTTCTCTGGGAAGGACATTTTCTGCACCTCCCCTTCACCTAGTCCTGGGATCTCCCTCTCTACCAGGCAAGGAATTTCCTTCTGGCCCAGTTTCTATCCTTCCCCTGAATAAAATTCTCCTTAAATAAACTTGATAATTCATAATGGAGTCTTCTCAGAGTCCATTTCCTCAGTTCCTTGTTAAAAATGGGCAAGAACCTAAGATTTGGGGTTCAGAGGCTAGGAAGGATCCCTCTGTATCCCCCAATCCTGTAATAATTCCAAAATAGTTTTTCTCCTGCTAAACTTTGTTTTTATTTCTCTGATCTCTGTTCTTTGCTCTGCTTTTCCTTATATTGCTATTCTGTCCCTTTTATGCTTCAATTCCATGGGAAGACTTCTTTGTAATATTATCTGCTTCAGTGGACCACCTCAATATGTTCATTCCAAAGGTAAGACTATGGGCACACATATAACCACAGAATTAGGGCAATTATTTGAAAATAGTAGGACATTATAAATTTTAATAGCTTAATTGTAGTATAAATACCATACAACAATATAGATAGATCGATAGAGAGAGAGAGAGAGAGAGAGAGAGAGAGATGAAAAATTTACATATGCATTCACTTTGAAATACATCAGCAGGATGCTCACAGTAAGATTTTACATATAAACTTTACATATGTACTATGTACACAATAAGATTATGTGACCGATTGGTCAAGTCATAGATGGGAAGAACTGAGGTGGGTCTCTAGGGAACTTCAGGCCCACCAGCAAAAGAGTAACTGTTGTACTGTAGTTCACATATTTATTAGGTTTTAAGCTTACATAAGAAGCAAGTTTACATTTCAAAAAGCAAAAGGAAAATTCTCAAGTCAGGAATAAGTTGACAGAGTAACTCTATAAGTCCCAAAACAACATTATCTTCTATTTTCACAAATGCTTTGATCATACCATCTGGCTTCTGTTTTTCCCTAGCACTGGCCTTGGCCACAGGCATCCCTGTTTACAAATGGCTCCTGTTGGCATTCCAACTCTAACCTTAGCTAACCTATCTCTTTGGAAAAGATTACTGCAGTCCATACATTATGACTGTGAATACTGCTTGGATATACATACTATCATTGTGCCTCTGGCTCAGAGTACTATTTTGTTATAACCAAAGTTCATCCTTAGGGCAAATTCTGTTTTGCTATAATTGAAGATCATCCTCTGAACACCATGTCCCCAGTAGCCCTCACAGACTTTACATGGTATAAATATATTAGTAGAATCAAGATAATATGAGTATCTTTCACCCCAACCTAATCACATCATCTTAGAATTTTTTTCACCTTTTCCACATTCCTTTCATGTTTCTTTCAGCCCACACAATGCCCATCTGATTTCTGAATCTATGTAACCTTGCATTTTAAAGAATTTCATATAAAATTAATCACAAAATATATACTTCTTAAATATCAGATATTTTGAGAGTTATCCACACTCTCCCATGTATTGCATTCACTCCAGATTGTTTGTGAGTGGTGTTATCAGTTGAGTGGGATTGTTACAATTTTTGTATACATTCATCTGCTGAAAGAAATTTGGTTTGCTTCTAGGTTTTACCTATGACAAATTAAGTTTTTTCATACTTAGGTAATTTCATTCCTGTGGAAAAATATTATTGGGTGTGGCTGGAACATGGTAAGTATTTTAAGAATTTTAAAACATAAAAACCTCAATAAAAATGGGGACACATTTAAATAGTCACTTCAGTAAGGAATAGAAAATATGGACAGCATTAGAGCTATATAAATTATTACAGGTATTTTAATTAACTTAAGAATCAATTAACATAAAGTACAGTTGATAAAACCAACAACCATTTCCTTTCTGAGTAGTACATAGTTAATGACATAGTTATGACATAACCATTTGATCCTGTCTGTTTCAGTGGGACAAGTCAGGGGATAAATATTTCTGTTTTTCATAATGTCCTAGAATACAGATTACCATAATAAAATATGAATGCCACTATATGTTTTAAATTACTTGCTCTAAACATTGTACTATATTTAAAATTTCAATCAATTGATGAGACATCCTCTTTCACAAACTTGTGAGTCAGCTTTTAAAAAAATCTTTACAAATCAATTTGTTGAAAATTTCATTTTAATTTTACATAAAATGTTTTTTATTGGTCTTGTCACCTTTTCTACACATCTCCCACTCAAAATTACACTGCAAGAATTATCTCTATTGTCTCCAAATCTTCCTTGAATACCTGTCTGAAATTTGTGTGTATATAAGTCATTAATCAACCTGCATGGTTTTCCTTAGTTTATGATATTCTTAATATTGTTGAAATATTCATGCTGCTAGTATGGTCATTGTAGATGTCATGGCTTCTTTTAGTGACTTTTGTGCACTTATTTTTGTGCCTGTGGCTTGATATTTTATAGTTTCTTTTAAATTTTTTATAATGCATGCGGTCATATAGTATAATACTAATTCATATTTTTCTGATCATTTGTCCAAGGTAACTGTTGAGTAAATATATTTCCTTTTTATTATGGTACATATTTTGTTAATCCTGCATTCTGACTTACAAACTATTTTCTATCATGGTACTATTTACCATGTCTAATTTTGTCTACAGATTGCATGAACATTCCACATTCAATTACAATATATTTTAAAAATAGTCTAATTACTCAAACACATCTACTGTTATTACTCTAAAAATATTTTTAAAAAACCCTAAAATCTCTAGTTGTCTGTTCTTTAATTTTACTTTTGTTCAAATTTAGAAAAGACCTCAAAAATTTATTCAAAATTTTACAAGTTAGTTGTAGTTGTAAAAATTTTACATTGTTTATTTTATGTTCTTATTTGGAAATATATAACTTTCATATTAATATGCTTTATGACTTTCAGGATAATTGAAGTTATTTCACATGAAGACCACATAATTATCCCTTATTTTTATTTTAATCCAAAGAGTAAATAAAATAGTATTGTGCAAATTTTAGAGTTTTGGGGTAACCTTTTTATTGATCAAAACTTCAGATTAACTGTTATATGCAAGGCATTGTTTTAATTATTTAACCTCTAGTATTCATTAGTGGTTCATAACTTCATAATTGTGAAGAATACTATGTGACAAAAAGCAGAGGTGATATTGCACTCTATTTGTTAAAGTTGCAGTAGGTGACAAACTTGAAATGGTCTCATTTTTACATGACTTATTGATGACGTATAATAATAATAAGGGTATAGATTTATGTCAGGAACAAAGGCTGTTTCAGGATTCCTCATTTCAGTAGCAGCCAGATTCATTGAAGAAGGAGCTAAAGAAGGTATTTGTTGGACCTTAAAAATACAGTTTTATATAATTTTGGTCTTGATGAAATCAATGACTTTTGGTGGAAAGATCTCCTAAGATGGACAAAGTATACTTCATACTATTTTTGATAGTATTTGCTAGGTTCACTGACTAATCTAATTCTGAGCTCCAGAATTATAACTAAGAATCTATTAATAATTAGATACCTCACATAAAACATCCAGATGTTCTTGTATCTTTGAATTCATGAAGGTAGCAAATGGATTTGTCTAGACCAAATTGATATGCAATAGGAAGAGTTTACATAGTAACTGCACAGGGTGAGCCTCTCAAATTTGAAAACCCAATACCTACAAAATCTGAAATTGTTGAGAACGAACCTGATGCCATAAGCAAATGTCAAAAGCAGACCTCATATGACAAATGTTAATAAAATAAGAAGGAAAGAAAATATTAACCATCAGGCTACATGTTTTATATACGAATACATATATCTGTACATATGGCAAATTAATTTTATGTTTTGACAAAACACAGTCCTAATATAACTTATTATATTCATGTATATATTTCCAAAGCTCAAATCATTTATCTTTCCAGACATTTGGAGAAATGGTTACTTGATCCATTACATATTTCTGTGTGTAATAGTAGCAGTATAAGTTACTATATCACTTTCTAGATTCCTTACATATAAGACTTGTTATAGGCAATAAAGCATATGATATGTACAATCATATTCTGATTTTATGCCTCACATATCTCTGATTGGAGCAAATTTGGGTTTTCAGTCTTGTGATTCGGTAATATTTAAGTACTGGATCTTTACCAATTGTTTTCTGCAGAAAGCTGTACTTCACCTCAATATGTTCTGGAAACTACTACCTGGGAGTGGATTCCAGATGCTCACCTTCTTGGTCGCTCTGTATCTATCAGCGGTTACTTTCTCTTCACAGAACTAACATTCTGTCTGTTTGTGATAGTCTGTCTCTCTCTCTTTCTTATTTTGATGATGCAAGAGAAATTTTCAGTGTTTTGCATTTAAGAGTCACTTCCTGCTTGGATGTCAGAACTGAGTCAGCTGTTGGAGGAGATGTGAGTACTGTGATGTTTCCTTGTCCTGCAGTCACTAAAGGGTTAATTATTTTATATCTCCACAATCAGGGACTCATCAGAAGTGGATGGTGCCCTGACTTTGGTTATGAGTTGGAAATTTCAACCCTTTTCTATAGTAAATATGTTTATTTTCTACAGTGCAGTTTTGAGAAATGACTTACCTTTTACTTTTTTGGAGAAATGAAATAATACAATGATATATGAAACTTATTTGGCTATCATCAATTTCTAATGAGATTATGCATATACCACAACTTTCAAAGTAACATCTAAAGTATTATAGACAATAAAAAAGTGACATCTGAAGTGAAGGGATCACTGCTATCTGGAGGCATGCGATTCTTGTAGTAGCACAGGACACTATGAAAATCAGTTGTCTTGGTTTTCATATCCTCCAACCTGACTAGTCAAATGAAATGAGAACATGGAAATTACAGAGAATCCTAGCTGATCTTTCTTCAGCATATTTAGCCTAATTCTAAGAATTAATAGGCAACATTACCCTACTCATATATACAAGACTGCATAAATTTAACCATAATCATGTTTCTCCTACAATGATAAACTTCCCCTGAGTCATGTATACCTTGGCAATTCATGACTTACTTAAAATGTTTCTAAGCACCTCTATTGCTTTTTTCATGAGCTATACAGCCTCAAATATTATCATGCTGACTTTAAGAATGAAACTATGTTGAAGAACATAAAAAAGGCAATGACTATTGTTAATAAATTAATGCTGAAATTGCTCTATATTGTGCAAATGAATCAAATGATTGCATGACTGTTTGGATCTTTAAATGTTTATGTGAGTTAAAATTTTATTAGGGAACATTATCTTGCTTATATTTCTTCTATAAACCAAATCATAATAAGCACATTATTATTGCTTGATATTATAACTTTATTATTAGGAACTAGATACTATGCTATTTTTCATTGTGGAGCAAAGTGGGTATAAAAAAAGAAAATATGGATATTATATCAATAGTTCAAAACACTAAGATTTTTTTTCTCATATTTTGCAGTTTTAAAATATTACCTTCAATTTGATTTATGTTAATCAAAGTAATTTATATTTTGGAACAATTGAGAATCTTCCTCCAAGAGTCGCATATTTCTCTTGTGATCCTGTCATAGGCTATTATGAAGTATTGAATGACATCCATTTTTCCATTAGTAGACACCACATGTTGTAGGAAGAAAAAGATTTTCTCTTGGTAATACATTCCACAAGAGAAAATAGACATAAATACATCACAAGTAATTAATGAAGCCACGTAACTATGACAATAAGCTCTGTCCCACCACTGCAGGCAGATAGAATGGCTACCATGAAAGGGAGGGTCAGTGGCATGGCCCTCAAGGTATCTTCTAACTGTGACAAAAGGCTGGGATTTTGGAAGACTGGGGTAAGGAATATGTGGGGGTTGAGTACAAAATGGGAAGGCTCTGATGGAAACCAAAGTTTGAGAAAGGATGTGTTTTGTTGGATTTTTTTGAATATTACTTAGGTAATAAAAACCACATCTAGTAACATGCTGTCTGCTAAGGCAAGGAGTTTGAATTATACTCTAATTGTAAAGAGAAACCATTCTGAAGATTTAATCAGAGGGATGAAGTCCATGAATTTGTGTTCTTGAATGTTTGCCCTGACGAGCATGTGAAGGGTTAATCATCAGAAGTCACAGCTGGCTAATAGCTACCACTGCATCATGGATAGAAAAGTTGGTACTTAGTAGCCAAGTAAGTTGGGTGAAGTAATCAATAAAAAGATAACTAACCTTTTTACCACCTGCTATATCTTAAGATCTTAAGGTCTTCAGGAGTATGATTTAGAAAGTCCTTACAACCAATTGTGATATGTTTATGATTTGTGAAAAACTTTAAGCGAATCAAAACTTTCTCTTAGAGATTTACATAGTGATGGAGCTTAGAGATTCCAATTTAGGTATGTCAGGTTCCAAATTTCATGGTGTTTCTGGTAAAGCATGCTCACTGCCCCCTGTCATTACAGTGTCACTTCTATTCTTAACATCTTGTTAAAAGAGAAACTTGCAAATACTAACTAAAGTCATATAAATGGATATTCTATGCCACAATAAAGTTATCTTTTTTACCACTTCCCGGAGCTAACTGATAGATCATTTTCATATCTTTGTGAACTTTCTTTCCTTTTGTATCTCAGCACCATCTATGTAACACAGGAACAGTACTCTTCTGAGAAGCGCAGCTCATCAAGGGTAGTCCTACTTTATGAAACTTTAAATCAACTATAGAACACAATGTAAAAGTGACCTTGGGATGCATTTTTCATTTCCTCTATTTAGAAATTGGTTCAAAAAATTGGTTCTGTCATGTTTTAACAAGTATGTCGGGTCCAGTATTTTGGCTAAGTAGTGTTTGTGTTGCATGTTGGGTGCCCTTCATTTGATCCTCAGCAGGAATAAAAAATAAAACTCAAACAAAAAGCATTAACAATTAAGACAGAATTTTGGCATAGATAAAAGTACATCTTTGTATGAGTTTTTTTCAATCCTTGAGTTTCCTCACTTGATATTTCATAGTAAATTTTATAATGGGCTTCCTCATATCTCAATATTGTTGTTACCTTCTTATTGCTGGGATAAACTACCCTCAAAAGCAGTGGATGGGAAGAAAGTCCTTTGTGGGGGGATTGGGGCTTACAGTCTAGAAGCGAAGCTTCATGGCAAGGAACACCATGCCATGAACAGAGGTTGGACATCACCTCTGCACAGCAGGTGGAAAATAGTAGCACTAGAGTAAGCCATACTACCACTGCCAAGCAAGGACTAATAAACCTCAAGATCCACCCACAGCAATATGCCAAATTGCTACCAGCTGGGGACCAAACATTCAGAACACATAAGTCTATGGGGCAATCCAATTCAAACCACCACACTCAGATTAATAATTTTATAAAATAATGCTATAGTTAATATTTATCATTATTACCAATCTTGAAGCCTCATATTTTACAAATCTACCATTTTGTTTTGCTTATACATGCACATTTTTTCCAACACTTCCATCACTAGGCAAGGTCTTGGTGCTCAGTAAGAATTTACTAAATTCATAAAGAAAATCAGAAAGCTATATAATTTTCATTCTTTCTATTTAACATTCCTTCTTCTATGATTTTCCCTTAAATTCTTAATGTCTTGTATAAGACTCTGCAAGTAAAATGATTGCCCTGAAAGTTATGCCTGGTTCCTAAGTATAAGGGCCTACAAATATGACCTGATTTGTAAAATAGTCTTCGTAGAACTGAGTTAGGATGAAGATAAAATAATCCTGAATTTTAAATAAGCTCGCAACATTAAAGCAGCCTTATTACTCACCCACCACGACTCAGGGAACTGAGAGGAAGAGGGGACAGAAAGATTGTGAGAGCCGTGGTGGGGGAGATTGTCCAGAGGCATGGCACCCCTCAGTAACAACACACTTGGGCCAGGAGAACCGGGCTGAGTACTAGGATATCCAAGATCCCTTGCCACAAGGACTAATACAGACAGCCCACGGAGGAGGATATCCAACTGATCAGGGATGGGGAGGGGGGGAATTGGGGTATTCGGGATAACAATGCATGGTTTGCCCACTAAATAATGTAACTCATTATGGACAATAAATATATATTTAAAAATGTCCTTTTAATAGATTTAAAAAGGGAATTCCAATGAGTTAAAAGAAAGCCAAGTGAAGGCAGAGTGTCAGATTGTAATTAGCCATCTATAAATCACAGAAGTAATATAGCCACCATATACATTGAAACAGAAGTAATAAGATGCAAGGAAGGAGTCAACTTCAGAATAACCTAAAGGTGCACAACAGCTTGATTTGGGGTTCCTGGATTTCAGAACTGTAAATGCGTGTTTCCAGTGTCCCAATGTTCCAATTATATTTGTGTATATTTGCATGTCTGCATATTTCAGAAATAATATAGAACACCTTGAGCAGGAAGTTGAAGGTTGGAAAGTTTGAGTGTACAATCATGACTTTGTATTAGTTTTGGGGCTTTGAGAAAATATCACAGCACAGTTGTTATGGTTTAACTTGATTGTCAACTTGACAGGATCCAGAATCATCTGTGAGGGATTTTTTTTTTCAGGAACTGAATTAGAGAAAGTACATGCTACATACTCTCAAATAAATTGGCTGGATTTTGTCTATGTCTTAGAAGTTGAATGCCATTGACCTTAGATGTATTAAACTAATTTGATTGGTAGAGGAGAGCTCAAGACAGATACTACAGTTAGTGCTTAGGAACCAGATGCACTTGTTAAAGAGATCAGTCCCTCTGAATAGAAACTTTTTTGTGATGATGTGGGACGATAGAAAAGGTGTCCTGATGGCAAATGCACATCTTTTTGATGGCTCCATCTTGTGAAACTCCAAATTCACTTGAAGGAATAAGCCTAAACCTAAGGGACTCTCTGCTCTTACATAACTACCTAGGGCACTTTTTCACTAATGTTAGTCTGGATGACATATGGAGACCTCTGTAGCTATGCCATAAGGGCCTCAGGCTTCATTTGAAGCTGGCAACAGAACATGTCTTTGTCATTCATGTGGTCATGGCACATTTTACCATAGTTCCAGGGAGCAGCTGTGGCCACACAATGTGTGGCAGGGTTGGAGTTCCTGCCAGGAGGCCCTTAGATGATGTGGCATGAAGCTATGAATGTCAACTGTAAGTTGCAATGGAGACTTCAGGATGTTAGGGATGCCAGAACCATAGAATGCCTGCTGAGGAAAGCTGAAGATTTGGGTATGTTCTACAACTTTTGGAGACAAGTTCCTTGCCTGGAACTCATAAAACAAGCTAGACTTGCTGACCATGAGCCCTGGGGACTTGCTTGTGTCCATCTTCTCAGAGCTAGCATTATAACTGCCTGCCACCACATTCCACTTCTTTTAATTAAGTTATGGGAATAGAAGCACTTTATTAAATGAGCTTTCTCCCGAGCTTACTTTTGTAGTTTTTCATCTCAATGAAATATTTCATCATGAATTAAGAGTAGAATCAGAGTATATGCTCTTTGAGATTCAATAATTTTTATGAAAATTCTGAACACATTATTATATTGAAGATTAAATAAATGTGGAAAATATCCTGAAATGGCTAAAAATCCATAAACAGATTTCTTTATTCTTGTTTGTTAGTGATATCTGTTTGTGATTCTTCTTAGTAAGTGCAATTACTTGTATGGTTTTTCTTTTGTACAACACAGAAAGTCTTTGGAGTGTAAGCACTTTATTTATTACCATATTTTAAAGAAGGATTGGTTCAACAAGGGAGAGATAAGTACCTGCTTTGTAATTTTCATTAATCTGGTAAATGATACTCTTCATCACCAAACAGGAGGCTTTTAGAGTTTGCTACAAAAGGGAGTAGAAAGATGTGACTGTGCAAGCAATAGAGTTTCAGAAAAATAGTAACTTTTGAGATCAAATACACTCATACTAAATATAAGTGGTGACTTTTGTCTACACAGTTGGCAGATTCAACTGTCTTCTTATACTGGTATAATACTCTTCTCCTATATGATGTTCATTATTATGGGTATATAGCTGGGGTTATACTGTGAGTTTTGATGATACAATTATAATTTCTTCATTTCTTCTGATCCATTCTCCAGAGTTTCTTTCATTAAATAAGATATGCCCTGGGTCGACTGATTACTGCATCTCAGATACTATTTATATTTAATAATGTTGTAAGGTGATCCAAAATAATTTTCAAGCAACATAATACCAATTTTAAATTTCATAAAAACCCGGTTACAAAGCAGTTCTCACAAAGTGGTTACTTTAACTTAGTTGTCAATGGGAGAAGACATTTCTCCTCTTTCCTTATGGTGATTTATCTGTTTAGGTTAACTTGCACTCTGCTACTGGAGGTACCCATGCAGGAGGTATCAAGGAATACTACAAAACTTGATGCCCTATCTATTAGAGATGCATTGATTTTTATTTAATGCAGAAGTACACAGCTCATATTAACATCTGTACTTATAATGTGAAGGCTAAATTTCTTTTGTTGTACCAGATCATTTAGATATAAAGACTGATGAGTCTGTAATAAAAAAAAATCATATACATTTAGGTAATATAATTCTTGATATTAAACTTGTTGCAATCTAGAAAATTGAAAGGATATTTTTAAAAAAGATACTCTTTTTTTTAATTTTATATAGTAAATTGTGAGGCTACCTACACCTCATTGTTGAAAGGCCACATATTACAAGTAAAACAGATTTTAAATGCTTTAACATGTATGTGCATACATTGTTAGTATGTTCTGTTTCTCTTTCACCCTACATTTATGTGTGAGCATTTTGTACAAAAGAAGCTTACTGGCATTTGAAGAGATTGATGATTAATTGACATGACACTGAAAATTTCCATGTTGGTTCACTCTTTTGTTGAAGATCTCTCATCTTAAAGCAAACTCTAGGCATTCCCTTACACACACACACACACACACAGAGAGAGAGAGAGAGAGAGAGAGAGAGAGAGAGAGAGAGAGAGAGAGAGAGAGAGAGAGAGAGAGAGAGAGAGAGAGAGAGAGAGAGAGAGAGAGAGTCTGCGGAAGATTCACTCGTCCAGTAAATACATTTGATGAGAAACTCCTGGCAATCCATTTGAGAACAGGCAGTGGGGAGCCTCATTAATCTACTGGTCTCTGCTGTTGTCTGCCTCTAAAGTTCCTCGCCTTGTAAAGTGTTTGTCATGAAGCAAGAGCACTTTCTGAACTAAGCAATGTCATCAAGCCAGATCCCAACAAAAGCCACAGTTCCCTTTTCTAAGTTTCTGTCTCAGTTGGATCTTGGCTGGGCATCTGGGCCATGAAAGGGAGACACGTTTGTTAACTACTCTTCACAAGACAAACAAGCCAGGGAAATACTACTCTCCTGATCTTCCTTTATGTCCCCTGGTAGTTTTATGCTTTGACTTTTAGTGACTGCAAAATTACTTTACAAACAGATGTTCAGCTTCTTTTTTTTTAAAGTTTACAAGATCTTTTTAAAATCCTATACTTTGATATCATAGTTGTATTGATAATAATAAAACTACAGAGAATATCCTATAGGTTACAGAAATAACAAATTATCAGCAGCTCATAAAATGAGGCATATTAAGGCACAAATGAGAATGTCTGTAAATTAAAATTTAATAAATTTATAAAAAATACTTTTGGAACAGATTTCAGTGTTTTCTATGTATAATAACAGTCAGCAAACACCTTTCACTCTAATGTTGAGATACAGTTAATTTTCATTGCAAAAGAAAGACATTGTAAAATAAATTGTTGTGAAAACCTGAGAGAAATCCTGCAATATAAGACTTTGTTTACAATATCATTTAACTGCTAAAACAACAATAATTTAAAAAGAGAACATAATTGGGCCCATGTAAAACAATGCCACATTGTCTTTCTGTAGCTTGAATATATTCAGTTTAGAATTCCTTAGGAGTTTAATTACAAGCAGATAGCCATTTTGGGGATTGAAATTGATTCAGTTCATTAGAGAAAAACAATTGGCTAGAATAAGTAATAATGTATGAAAAGAAATTTACATATATAGATGCATCACCCTCCCCCCCAAATCAACATTTCTTTCTTTAAGATTTAAGGGTCCATTAGAGAAGTATTAATAGACAATCATCCTTGTAAAGAATTGTGTGCATTTTACATAAAATTGGTGGTATATACACATATGTATGCATGCAGAAATGTACCTTTGTATGTATGTATGCATACACTGTAGGTCATCTCTAGGAAATAAGAGTCAAAAAATTAAAAATCATATATAAAACACACTTAATAATGTTTCTTTAAAATGTATAACACCAACAGGATTGTGGTTTTTTCAAATGTTATATCTCAAATAACAGTATCACCATCACTCAGAAACTCCTTGGGTGTCATTGAAGACCCCATATATATATATATATATATATATATATATATATATATATGAGGAGCAAGAGAGAGAAGTGTGAGGGAATATTAAAAGCAAGTGCCTTTAACTGCTGAGCCATCTCTCCAGTTTCTCAAAATATTTTTTTAATCTAAAAGACTTTAAATATTAGGAACTTTCAGTTTTGAACAGTGTTGACCTTGGGTTTCATGGATAACTAACCTTTGCTGTGTTGGATATTAGTACAGTTAGATATTAACCTGTGATCTACTCCATCTGCAGTGATCTCATTACACACTGGAAAAGAGTTAAGAATGCCAAGAGTTAAAGGGATGGTGGCCAAAGTATTTCTCCAGAGATGCAATCCACACACCTACTGTATATTGCTGGAATGTGTTTTAAGCCATCCTTGGAAAGCAGAATAAAAATCTACACATCAGGAATGGGAGCAAGTCCATTCTCACCATCTGTTCCTAATTTTTTTTTGAGTTAAAGACTCTGTATTATTAAACCACTGTGTAAAATGTAAAAATTGCTTTAGAAATCTGAGGTAAATCCAGAAGAGTTCAGAGAACTTGAGGTTAGGAGAAAAGATATTGATAGCTACATTATAATAATGGGGAAAATAAAGCCCCTTATTTTTGAGTAACTCTGGACATCTTCTAAACTGTTCATAAACTTAAAGTTCTCTCCGTACATTTTGTCTAATTGAATATACAGTTATTTTAGTTAAGCATGTATAATTTGGTGGGCTGCTGGACCAGGTTTTATATTTTTACAGGAAACTAGACCCACTCCTCTCATCATGCACAAAAATCAACTCCAAGTAGATTAAAGACCTCAACATAAGACCTGAAACATTGAAAATCCTGGAAGAAAAAAAAATAGGTGGAACTCTACATGAGATAGGAGTAGAAAAATATTTCCTAGGCTGGAGAGATGGCTCAGCGGTTAAGGTACTCACCTCCAGTGCCTAAGGCCCCAGGTTCAATTCCCCAGGACCCATATGAGCCAGACCCACAAGGTGGTGGCCCTGGTTTTCTCTCTCTTTCTCTTTCTCTTTCTCTCTCTCTCTCTCTCTCTCTCTCTCTCTCTCTCTCTCTCTGCTTGAAAATGAATAAATAAAATATTTTTTAAAAAAGAAAAGAAAAATATTTCCTTAACATACACCCAGGAGTCTAGGAATTGCAACAATCAATTAACCAATGGGATTTCATCAAACTAAAAAGCTTCTGTATGGACAACCATACCATACTCAGAGCCAATAGACCACCATCCTACTGGGAGATAATCTTTCCCAGCTATAAAATGTACAGAGGTCTACTATCTAGAACTTACAAAGAACTTTAAAAAATCTAAATAATACTAAAACAAACAGCATTAAAAATGGAGCACTGTACTTAATAGGGAATTCACAGGGGAGGAAATACAAATGGCCAATTCTCATTTAAGAAAATGTTCATCATCCTTAATCATCAGGGAAATGCAAATCAAAACAATGAGATTCCTCTCATTCTAGTCAGGATGGAAATCATAAAACATCTACCAACAATACATGTTGGCACCGATGTGGGAAAAAAAGACCCTTATCAATGTTGGTGGGATTGCAAACTTGTACAACCACTATGGGAAGCAGTGTGGAGGCTCTTGAAAAAAAATGCAGGTAGAGCTAGCAATGGACCTGGCTTTTCCTCTACTGGGCATCTACCCTCAAGATTCCTTGCTTCAGCACAGACATATTTGCTCAACCATGTTTATAGCAGCAAAATTCATAATAGCTAAAAATTGGAATCAACTGAAATGCCCATCACTGGATGAATGGATATCAAAATTGTGGTACATATACAGTATGGAATTCTACTCAGCTGAAAGGAAAAATGATATTTAAAGAAAAGTGGACAGACTTGGAGCAGATCATAATTAGCGACCTTACATAAAGACAGATAAACACCACATATTATCCCTCATCTGTGGTTCCTAACCAGGTTAAGCTTGAATAATAAGCAAACTTGGCATGCGAATGGAGAGACTGACAAGGGGCATGGAAGGATTTGAGAGGGTGGGAGGAATGGGTGGGCAGGGAGTAGATATACACAAATCTAAGACCATAATGAATTGATACCATAAAGTCCTTATTTTGTATAGTAAGTTGGGGCCATTGTCTGGTAAGAAGGGCCCTGAAGAGGCTGGGAGGAAGCCAAACCCCAAGACAAGTGGCTCTGGCCTAGAACATGTCCCAGTAATTGGTTACTTCCCACACTAATTTGTTGATCCAAGAGACTTACAAGGTCCCCAAAACAAAACAGATTAGGTCAAAACTCTTGAATACCTGTCCCTGGCAAAAGATAAGACCCTATTGCTGAATATACCACAGACTGCTGTCACACAACACAGAGAAACCCTGCTGGATCCTGAAATAAAATCAGCTCCCTCATGGTAGCCTGTGTAATGCCAAAAGGTGTTACATGAACTGCCTGGAGAATTTGGCCAACAATATTCAGAGAAAGCAGGGGACATTACTATATAACACTGACAGATGTTATGAGAATGCAGAGGACATTGCTATATGGCCTAGACCAGCAAAACAAGAAGTGCTCATCTGTGTAATAGTGGCGCTTAACCTAGGTGGGTAATCAACAGCTTGCTGATTGGATAAGAGATCTTCCCAGTGGCAAGGAACCCTTCTTTAGCTGGAACTGGGATCCATGGCAAATACTTATGGAGACAATAATATGGAATCCAACGGGCACTCCCCACTAACCATGGGCCTACAGAGAGGCTACACCCATTAGAATCTTGCCAAATTAACAATGTTTGTCTCATTTAACCTGTACTTATCTCACTCTCTGTTAGAGATTCTGTTTGTATTTTTCAGAAGGCAGCAAGAACCATGGACAATCCAGTTCCACCAACAGGACCTGAGTTGATGGCTGATGCCCAGGCAGGAGATGAACCACTAACTCATCATTTAGGGCCCAAGTGAAACCTTTGAGAAAGCAGTGAGATGAGCAAAAGTTACTTCCACAGCAAGTCAAATTACCTATGAAAGGGTAATGGAGACAGACACTGAGATGCCCAACATACTCCAAAGCAGAAAAGCCAGAGACTCTTAAGACCTCAACAGTAAAGCAGACTTAAAACTCACCCACCATGACTCAGGGAACATTGGCAACTTTGTGGGAGAATGGGCAGAAAGATTGTAAGACATAAGGTGGGGGAGAATATCCAGAGACATTGTTACCCTCAAAAAAATCCCAAAATATTTGCTACTGCTTGTACAATTCATAACCCCTCATCCCATGAACAATTACAGCAATCCCACAGTGGAGGGCCCTCAGTGAGTTGGGGGCAGGAAGGAGGGAAATGGGAACTCACAAGAAATCAAAAGACTTGTTTATACAGTGCTTCTAATTATTAAAAAATAAATAAGTTTAATTTAAAAAGAAATAAAGCTGCTAGGAAAAAAAAGAATTTAACATATCTTCTAGGTCTCAAATTATAAAAGTGTAAAGCGCTAACGAGTTCAGTAGATTTCTAAGTCTCATACTTCCAGATCATTTCTCCACAAATGTTAATGAATTGGCTTACTTTCCTAATCAAATATGTACTACAGTGTTTCTATTACTTTTCTGTAACATCCTTGGCAATGTCTAGAATCTTTATATATATATGTATGTATATATATATATATATATATATATATATATATATATATATATATATATATATATATATATATATATATATATATATATATATATATATATATATATATTAAGATATGGTTCTAGGCATACACAAGCTACAGGGCTTAAAAAGATGTAAAAATCTGCTTAGCTTTAAGTATCTCTGACCATAGTATATAAACTCTACCATCCATACTATTGTATATTAAAATTTAAAAATATTAAAATTCAAATTACTGTGGTGTGAGAAGTCAGCATGTATGCCTGGGCAATACTGTATGTAGTTAGTGAATATAGGTTTTTATGCTCCAATCAAATGGTCTAAAGGGTTTTCAAACATGTAAAGGATGCCTGAAGCCAACTTAACCATATGATATTCTTGGAAATGTTTTCCTGGTTGCTTACGTATTTGAAAAGTCCTCTGTAGGTTAGGGTAATTCAATGAGACCATGGTTCATCATTGTATGAGTGTATTTCACACTGTTTCCTAAAGAATATTAATTTCATGTGAACTGAACCCTGAGGACATCCAGGAGTAACATCAAGCTGTCTGAGTTGCTCTGGCTTTGCTGCTCTGCTGCCACATATTTTTTTACCCCAAGGAATTATTCCTTTAACATCCTTGTTACCTCCACTCTTCAGTTGTTAGCTTAGGAGTGGCTTAATTATTGATGTCCATTTTTCAGATCACCCTCCATGAAACATGTGCTTTGGAGCATATTCTGCCATCTTTCTTTCCTGTTTTCCTATTTTCTCTTATTTGACTTCCACCCTGGATCAGTTCTTTTTCCTCTTATACCATATGAAAGCCTATGTATTTTTTTTACTCCCAGCCTGGAATATATAGATATGTGGATATACATACCTGCACTAGTGCTAATACCCATATGCATGTGCGCATGCACCTGCATGCACATGTGTACACATATTATCTCTACCCATTAATACGACTTCTCCTGACTGAGCAGTTTTCCCTTTTCCACCTTTCATCTGCACACCCTCATCTCAGTGTCGAAGACACTGCATATCTTCCATGGATTCTCAACATATCATGTGATTCAGTTATTCATTTTGCTTTAGTGTTTGTCTGAGGTAGGGCCAATAACAAAATTTAAAATAATAGTAATAACAATCATTAACATGATTGAGTACTTTCATGAAAGCCATACTTTTCACATTGTCTATTATTTATTTTATGTGCAATTTTCAAGACTAATGTAAGAAATGGATGACATTTATACCTGTCATAAGGACATGTAGGCATATCTTGTTTGGTAAGAATTCTACTGCTTTGGTTGAGAGCTATGAAACAGGAGAAATAATACAGGAGTTGATCTTTTAGGAACTTTGTGCTGTTATTCCTCTCTCATAAGTGTAGCAGCGGTCTCACCATCTTTTCTTCCCTCCTTTCTTCAGCACTTTACCTTGACGCCCCCCACGCCCTTTTCTTCCAAGTTTAGAAGAAAGGAAACACTCAGAGATTCTCGGAATAATTTTACTCTCAGAAGTGAGTGGGGCTTTCCTCTATCATTGCTGCTTCTAGTTTCACCTTTAGCTTTTGTGGAAGGAAGTTATTCCTTGTTTTTATTCTTCATAGAGAACAGTGATACAGATGAACTTTCTAAAATAAATTCTTTATTCTTCTGTGCCTTTATCAACGGCAAAAAATTAATAAAATATTCAGAATATTGTATATTTGGTTTAGGAATAGGGCAAAGGAGAAGAAAGGAAATTATTTTCTATCCTACAAGGCTTGATTGGGGACAATCTTGCAGAAAGACTGCTTACAAGGCAAACACCTGGTAATCTGTAAAGTCTAAGAAGAGAAAGGGGGAAAAAAGAGAAAGACAGGAAGAGTGAGAGAGAAAGAGAAAAGACACAGAAACACTAAGTGTGAAAGCCTCCCCGGATTCTCTAGAAGTAGTTTATATTCTGAAGGTCTTCGTTTTCTTTGCACACTTTACACTAAAGACCAGATTATCCATTTTGATGAGCTGTCATATCAGCACACAGCTTACTAGAATGTATAACTAGTTTCTAGGCAAGGGTGACAGATATTTCTTGAGCTTTTATTTGCATGTTCTTGACAAGCATGTTGCTATTGTGTGGTGTGGTATTGCCAGCCCCACCTATTCTTTGTAAATTTGAAATAATGCCTTCTGCACAATCAGCTTTATGAGATTAACATGTTTTTCTTGGTCCTCTTAATGATGAAAAATTTAATTTAGATAGTTAAATCATTTGTCTAAGCTCTCATTTATGGGATGGCAAAAAGTGTCCCCTGGTCTCTATTGAAAAAGCCTGCTATGATTGCTAGCATACCAGAATAGCTTTGGATTCTAGAATTTTTGACAGCATGCTTGAAGTTCTTAAGACTCAACAGAACACTAAACAGGTCAGCAGTGATTACAATGCCATCACCACCTCAGCATAACAGTGTCTCACAATGCCTATAAAAGGATCCACTGCTCTCTTCCACAGGCCACCGATGGAATTGGACTGTTTAGTTCCCATCTAAACACTGTTGTATCCTTAACAGGTAGAGTTCTAAGATGTCACACTTTAACTGAGCTTGCTCTGTCATCCACTTGACATTTAACTCTAATTAATTCTTCTATAGAGCTTCTTGTACCCAGCTTATAACATAATGAAAAATACTTTCATTTCCATTTTCACTTTATAGTCACCGCTAACATTATGTACCTGTGTTTTAGCAGGAATAGATCTGTTGATCAAATACACCAATGTATTGGAGCCTGCAAACACATTTCATTTAGATGAAAGACACAGAGTAAAGACTAACTCAGAGGTTGTTAGAGAAGTCCTGGAAGACTTGGGCTAGGAATAGGAGTAGGCTTTTATCATATGAAAGCAAAGGAGAAAGGGATGCCAGATGAAGGAATCCGATTAGACAAAGAGCCAGAGGAAACAATAAGCATCCACCTTCTGGAATGGCTGACCCAGCTACTGAGTGGAGAGAAACTTTCTTCATCTACATCTTGAATCCTCACATTCTTCAATATGCCTTATATGATCACTCTCCTGAAGTCTATGAAAGGCTCACTAAATATTACACCCCTGATTTCACTCAAGTTTAGAAGCACATGAAAAAATAGAAAATATATGAGTGAAAGGAAATCTAGATATCCACTTTATGACCAACAAAGACTGGGTTGAAGAATGCATCTATGACCTGTATGTAGGCAGGTGCACTTCTTATCAAATTTCAATTTATAGGCAGCCTTGCTCGGGGCAAGATTCATCTATACTTTGGGACAAAGACCAGACTAGAGCAATTCTGCCTACTCAAAATAGGCATCTCTTTCCCAAAAAGGAAGAACAGAAATGTTGATCTCAAATTTCCCAATGTGAAACAATGCACCTGCTTTCCTCAGGAGGAAGGAGGAAGGCAGGAGAGTGAGGACAGGAGCACCCTAACAATTTACTGATTCATATCTGTAAAACTTAGCAATGGAGAAAAACTGTTAGCTTTTTGTGGCGAGCTCCTCGAGCAGCGAGGAAGAACAACCACGACTCGAGGATTCTTCTCAACACACACTTTAATGGAGAGCCTTTGCTTGAAGGGGGGGGGGAAGGAAGCGAGGGGCCCCGAACGCTAAGAGTCAGCTGCTTTTAAAGGGAAAAGGGACACGGATCGTCCCATGATTGGCTGGCTCCTGCTTGCCACCTCCAGGCGCCACGGGATTGGCTAGGGACAGTTTCTCAAAGCATTGCCTAAGGTGGAGTTGTTTCCCACTTAGCTGCAAGAGAGAGGGCGCCATCCTGCCATGGCGATGTCCCGGCTCCCTGCAGTTTCCCCCTTTTCTTTTATTTTGGCAACAGCATCTCATACCCAGAATAACAGCACTATGCCAGGCCACGAGTTTTTTACATGTGACTATTGTCTACACACCTTCCCATGTGCAATGGACTAGACAGTCCCAGGAGTGCAAAGGCTGTGTAGGACAACAGGGCTATTGTCTACATACCTTTCCGCGTGCAATGGATTAACC
>PVHP010020218.1:0-31680 GCA_004024765.1 Zapus hudsonius | reverse complement strand
AAAGTCTAATGACCCAGGTTGTTGGATTCCCCAGTACCCACATAAAGCCAGATGCACAACGTGGCACATGCATGTGGAATTCCTTTGCAGTGGTATGAGGCCCTGGTGCATCCATATTTATCTATCTCTCCCTTTCTCCATGTAAATAAATAAATAAATGAAATTTTAAAAATGAAACTCAGTAAATAAAGTAGGCAAACGACAAAATCAGAAGAATTTACTGAAGAAGAAACAGGAAGAAGCAGAGCATATGTGGTCATCAAGGAAAGGAAAACTGAAGCCTAAAGATTCATTCCACTTATTTTATGGATGAGATGATGAAGAACATGGAATTCTTCCCAGGAAATGTGGATTCTCAGACTCTGCTGGTCAGTAATCGAGAAGACAGTTAGATGCCCTGAAAGGCTTATGTATGTGTATCCTCCACCCAGCGGTGTTACTCTGGAAATTTATCCTGATATCTAACCAGATAGGTGACAAAAAAAAGGCATGATTTTGAAGCGATAACTGTTATAAAATCGAACCCAACTAGATTGGCCACAAAAGAGACAAAAAAAGTTAATGACTTAAAAAATTTAATATTTCAATGTTAAGGTCTGGGAAGATGGCTCAGCATTTAAACATTCTTGCTTGCCAAGCCTGTCAACCTGGATTCAATTCCTAAGCCACTTATATAAGCCAGGTGCAAAAAGCGGTGCAAGTGGAGCTGGAGAGATGGCTCAGGGGTTAAGGCACTTGTCTGCAAAGCCTAATGACCCAGGTTTGATTCCCCAGTATCCAAGTAAATCCAGATGCCAGATGCACAGAGTGGTGTATGCATCTGGAGTTTGTCTCTCTTCTCTCTCTCTCTCTCTCTCTCTCTCTCTCTCTGCTTTGCAAATACATAAGTTAAAAGATAAAGATTATTCTTAAGAAGTCGTGCATAGGGGGCGGAAAGATTGTGAGAGCCCGTGGTGGGGGAGATTATCAGAGGCATGGCACCCCTCAGTAACAACACACTAGGGCCAGGAGAACCGGCTGAATACTAGGCTATCCATGGTCCCCTACCACAAAGATGGAGGAGGATATCCAGATGACTGGGGATGGGGAGGGGGGCAATGAGGAATTGGGGATAACAACTCATTGTTGGCCCACTAAACAATGTAACTCATTATGGACAATAAAAAAAGAAGTCGTGCATATGGTTTTTTTGCCTTGGCAAGAGACTCTGGCATGACATATGCAACAATTTTTTTAAAAAAAATAAATATTAGCACAATAAATGTATTGAAAAGTTTGCTTGTGTGTGATTATTCATAGAGAAAGATATTCTGTGTGTTCAGGTCAGTGCAAAGAGAAAGAGAAGGAAGCAGTATAAATAATATTCCATTTTTTGTATAGACATACATGAATTTAGACAATGCAGCAGGAATTTTTTAAATGAATTTCTGTAAATAGATACAATTCATTGTCTTTTTACTTTTAGAAGGCTTCCACCTTTATGGAAATGTGCTCTTATACTTAAGAAATAAACATTCTTTTTATCAGAATCTTTTTTTCAGTGCTCTGTTTTGAGCCCAGGGCCTTTCTACCTCTGAGCTAATGTCCCCAGCCCAAGAGAGCATCTTTCTATAAAAATACTTTTTCATTAAGAAAAATTGAGGGAAAATAGTTTTATTAAATGGAAATACGGTCACACATTCTCTTACCATCCAAAGATAACTGCATTAATGCTGTGAAGTATTTACCTTCCATCTTCTTTTAAGGATAACCACTTTTTTTTAACTTTTTGATTATATTTAATTGGGCTTCTGAGACCAGTACTAAACCTTGCCTGAGGGAGAAGCTTTTGTAAAGGATTTTCTTATATCCAATTACAGGGTAGTTCCATAATAGGGGAATAAAAGTTTATAATTAGATTGACTGAATTTAAGCTCCATTTTTACCCTTGTGAAAGGGGACACCACCTCTCTTCATTCTTGGAGTGTTTGATTTAGTCAGATGTGGGTTTTCTAAATCAATGACTCTCCAGAGGAATTTTGGCTGAGTTGAATAGAATGTCCATTAGTATTCGCATGAGACAGAGCTGTAAATACCTAGAACACTTATAGAATAGTTAGCATTAAGAAGAAAGGAGGTAAGTAGTCTTATTAATTTTGCTGCAAAGGCCAGGGCTTCATTCTTCTTTATGTTTGAATAAAAGTCGAGTGTGTAAATAAAAAAAAAAAAAAAAACATGGTAACAAAGGCTAAGCAACACTTAGACTTTCAGGTTTCACATCCTAGCTCTGTGCCTTTCTAGTTATTTTCTGTGCCTTAATTCCCTCTGAAAAATTAAAAGTCGCTATCCACCTCACATCTTGTTGCAAGAATTTAGTGTGTGTTAATATAGGTTAAACTTGTCATAGTGCTTGGCACAAAACATGAATATACAGTAAAATTTTACTTTATTATTATTATTATTCGTGATTAAAGCACATGTAGTGATGGATTTTTAAATGCGTGATTTCATCAGTTCAACACTGACCAAGTGCATGCCCTGTATGGTGTAAGAGGTTCTGTATGTACCATCCCACACTGATCTTTATAGTAACACAATAAAGTCAGTGCTGTTTTGATTCTTAGGACTCTGACCCTGGGCTTCCTCAGGTTAGCTAACTTCCCAAACTCACTTGTACTTAAGAAGAGATGGAACAAGGGTACCTAGTGGGGGCAGGGGTGTGCTTCCTTGGTTTATATCTCTCTTTTTGATTATGTGTATATTGGCTGATAGATGTCTTTTTTTTTAGTGTGTATGTGTGCAGTTGTGTGTGTGGGGGGGGGGTTCACCTGTGTATGCAGGTATGCTTGCCCATGGAGACCAGATGACAACCTCAGGTGCTATCCTCAGGAATGCCATACACCTTTGTTTTTAGACTAGTCTCTCATTGGTCTGAGCTCACCAATTAGGTAAGACTGGCTGTAACAATGGACCCCAGGCATCCTCAGGTCTCTACCTCCCCAGTGGGATTTCATGCATTCATGCATGTGCCACCACACATAGCCTGATCCAGCTGAAGTCCTCATGCTTATACAACAAGACCTTATCAATGAGTTAGCTCCCTAGCTCCTACTCTTTCTTCCTTTCTTTCTTCTTCCTTTCTTTCTTTCTTTCTTTCTTTCTTTCTTTCTTTCTTTCTTTCTTTCTTTCTTTCTTTCTTTCTTTTTTGGAGGTAGCGTCTTGCTCTAGCCCAGGCTGACCTGGAATTCACTATGTAGTCTCAGGATGGCCTTGAACTCACTGCCTTACAGTGATCTTCCTACCTCTGTCTTCAGGTTGCTAAGATTAAAGATGTGCACCTTAACTCTTTATTGATCAAGTATTTTCTAGATTAGGAATTCCCAAAAGGCCCTAATTTTTAAATATAATTCCCCTCTTTATCAATTCCAGATGTTTCTCTTCCTTCATTCAACAACCTTAACGGAGGACCCGCTGTGAACCAGACACTGTTCTAAGAAGTACCTGATGACAGTGAGCATTGAGTCTCAAAGACAGGACGTGCCCTTGGCCAGGCCGTAGCCCAAACTAACCCATTCACTTTTGCCAAAGGGAGAAATGACTGCATGCTTTCTTCCCCCTAGCAGTCCCTGGGTTCACTCAACCTCAGGCTTTCTCTCAGCAGCCCAGGGAGCTGCTCCTCACTCTGATCTGCTCCTTTTCGTTTTTGTTTGTTTCTTTGTTTGTTTGTGTTTCTGGAAGCCATAGGACCCAGTGAGGGAGCAGGTGAGCACAGCCTGGTGGTTTCTACTGTAAGTCAGGCTTCAAGTAGGGATTAAAGGTTTCAGCTCCTTCCCATAGCAGCAGGTGAACCCAGTAAGTAATAGTTCTAGACAAATGACAAAAATAGCTTCAAGATGCTTTTCACCCCAGAAAAAAAAATCAGCTGGGCCAGGTAGGTTGGCTTCACCTCACAGGGCTCCATCACTGAGTGGGAAGTGTGAACTGCAAGCTGCCCTCAGAGTTTCCTCAGCACCAGCAGCAACCTCTGCTTCCTGCAGGGGTACCTCAGTGATACCAGATAGTTCTTTTCTTTTCTTTGTTTTTATAAAATATATCTTTATTATCCATATTTACGTACACTGAATGAGCAAATAATGTGGTGATGTCCTCAGTTCCCCGATTACCCTCTTCCCTGTCCCCAATCAGCTGGGTATCCTCCTCCGGGGCAAACTGGATCAGTCCATCTGATAGTTCTTTTCTTACCTGGTCAGTTACCAGTTAACAACACTGCATTTCAGTAACTGAACATAGTTACCTAGCTGGCACCCGGTGCTGAAAAACTAGCTATTTCCAGTTTTTTACACACCCTCCATAAAATCATGCATAAGCCTCCTCCATGGTATTTAGGATGGTTTTTTTTTTTCTTTTTTGAAGACAGGGTTCCAGAATTAAAATTACCATTGTAGAAGAGCTATTTTAATATTTTTATATATGCATGTTTCACGTGCGCCATATAACGAGCATGCAATACAGCTTTCCAAGTGTTTTTTTATCAATCATATTCCTCCATTTAATAAAAGGGAACACTCATATCATCTTTACTAACTTGTGAGTTCTTTATAATACTGTATATCAAATTTTATTGTTTTTAGTTTAACATATTTACACTGTATTAGTACTGAGATGGAGCATGTTTTTGTATATTTACAATGTGAATTTTGGGTTGTAAATTGGTGGAATTTTCAGTAATTAACTGAATGTTGAATGAAAGTAGTGTGTTTTCTATTTTAAGTCATGTTCATGGTGGAAAAAAATAAGATTATGAGAGATGTTCTTATTTCTTCTGGATCTTAGAATTCTCAAGAGAAATTTTCATTTAAACACTGGTCCCAAGATATTATCAGGAAATGATTCTTATACAGAAATGGTAGAGATTTTTAATAGTCTATGAATGAGATGTAAATGGTGGCTATTTATTTTCTCCTGAAAATAATTAATGCAGGCTTTTAAATTTTTCTTTCTGCTTTTCATTCATGTATGTAATTTATTTTGATCATACTCCCAACACTCTTTTGTCCCTGTTTCCCCTCCCCCTTTCGCCAGACAATTTATTTCATACTAGTTCCTCTTCTATTTTGATATCTTTGTTTTTCTTCCGTAGCAAATAGAAATACGAACTCTACCAGAGAAAAATGATATGTAATCAAACTACTCTTTATCACATTTCTCAGTTTCTAATTCAAGTTTAACTCTTTACATACTATCACATTGTCTTGGCAATAAGACTAATTTTGCATTTTGACTGTCACCCCCACTTTTGAATCTTAATTTATCTGCTGTTTTTATTTAAATGATTGAATTTTTAATTTCTGGGTATTACTTTGGAGTAATAATGGACTCTATACTTACAAGCACAAGATCAATCTTCCTTTGTGAATGAGTAATAGAATTGGTAAGTGATGGATGGATGCATCCACTCATCCTTTCTTCCATAGAAGCATCAACATCCTTAGCCCTGTAATGATGAGCATTCAGGAATATACCTCTCCAAGTGTCCTCTGAGAGCTAGAATGCCAGTGAGAGGGAAGTAGACATTATGGGGTAGAAATTCTGAACAAGCCTTGTAGCCTTCTTTTCTCCTGGATTTTAGAATCAATGGCAATGTGATAGGTGCACTTCCAGGAACCTTTGCCTTGTGCCCTCAGAACACATGAACCATATATGTTCAGAACTTCAGAGCAAAGGAAGTGAGTGATTTCCTGAGCCATTAAACACACACACTGTTTACGGTCTCATTCCCATCACCTTATTCACTGACCTATCTTCAGATTCTTTTAATGTGAGGCACAGCTATCTGTCTCTCATTTAGATCACCATTGCAGCCAAATATGTTTCAATATATCTCATATGGAGAAATAGAGATGCCACGTGTTAATATAAGCTATTTTATTTATTATTTTCCCTCCTCCTACATTAGTTTGTTCACAGTACTACATTTGAATACATTGTCCACAAATGTTTGGTCATTTATTTTAAAGTGTACATTTATTTTTTAATATATGTTTATTTTCCATAATGAGTTACATTATTTAATGGACAAACAATGAGTTGTTATCCCCAATTCCCCAATGCCCCCCTCCCTATCCCCAATCAGCTGGATATCCTCCTTCGTGGGTCATCTGGATCAGTCCTGTTTCTCCTGGCCCAAGTGTGTTATTACTGAGGGGTGTCATGCCTCTAGATAGTCTCCCCCACCATGGCTCTCACAATCTTTCTGCCCCTTCTTCCACTCAGTTACCTAAGTCGTGGTGGGTGAGTAATAAGGTTGCTTTAATGTTGTGAGCTTAGGGGTTTTTGTGTCGAGAATCATTGGTTTCTGTCTCACTGACTTATCCTGTGTTGATTGAATGGCTGTGGCTATGGGTCCCTTGCTCATCCCATCATTCTCTGTGGGGTTCCATATGGATCCTCCAAGATATGACTGTGGTGGCTCATCTCTTGCCAGGATCTCAGCTTTCTGCCTGTGGTCGGTTGGTAGGGTTATTTGGGCCACAGCTCTCTCACTGCATCCTGAAAAATACAAACACATTCTCCATTGGAGAGTGAGATGGGTCTAGGTTAACAAATATACACAATTCTGGATTACCAAGATTCTATTTTTAGTAGCCATCCCATCAATCGTTCCCATTGTGCATCTCTTCTTGGGAGCCCAAGAGTACAGGATTTGGTGCCTATCGCCCTGAATCCCCAATTCCAGTCAAGGGCTCCCCCTCCCTAAGTGGAATATTTGGCAGAATTTAAAAGCTGTTGATTGTCTCCCCCAGGCCCAGGTTTCTCCATTGCCTGAGTGCTCCTTTCTTGGTTCGCTGTTCTCTCCCAGTAGGAGGTGTGGTCAGCCTACTCATGTCCACAGACTGTGTTTCATGCCAGTGGTCTCTGTTTACTCCAGCTGTCGTTGATCAACTTCCCCTGGCAGCTTGCGTAGTGCCTTCCAGCACTGTACTAACTGGCATCTGGGGGCTGGTTACCATTCCAGACCTTAAAGGGTCTCTTGATGCTGATCGATGGCATTCTGTGGTTTCTTTAGCAACAGGGTTTTGCCTCAGGCCTGGGGAGGGCATTCAAGGGCTTTGACAGAATTCTGTCTTGTTTTTGGAACCTCATGAGTCACTTTGGTCAACAGCTCAGTGAAGGAAGGAACCAGTGATTGGGACCAGGGGTTGTCAGACTGATCAATTATTCATAGGCTTAGACTCTCTCCTCTACTTAAAGTGTACATTTAGATATTCTGAGTTTGGGGATTTTTTTAGCGTTTCCCTTAACATCATTTGGTAATATCTGTAAAAGCAATCACCAGACATTTGTGAAATGGGAATAAGAGGAATTACCTACTTGGCAACATGATATATATGTTGTAAGTACTTAGTAAAACCTTAAAGGAACATATACTTATTGGCTGCTAGCCAACCAGATGGATCACATGAAACCAAAATTAAATCACGGTTGATAAAAACAGTCACATTAATGATGAACCAGGGAAATTGATTCTGAAATTTAAAAAGTATATTCTTATGTATCAGCAGCACAAGATTTCAAGAAATCCTATTTATTATGATATATAATATATTATGATCCTGCTACTAGACATGCAGAATTGGTTTTCATTGGAAGTGGAAGTACTTTGCAAAGATTAGTCAATCGGTACTATACTACTTTTTTAAAAGTCTGAAAAACAACATATTCAGTCTCATAGAGCGATGTGCTGCTCTAAGAACAGCAGGGAAATTTTATAAAAAGTAACTTAATTTCATCTAGATAGATAGATAGATAGATAGAGATATATTTGAAGTGATTGGTTTCACCATCAACATGTATTCCAGCTGTTTTTATGTATTTTGTGAAATTTTGCTTTTTCTTTTGAAGAATAAGATGAGCTCAAAGAGATCACCATTTCTAAAATAGGCAAGCTGCTTTTCAATGCATTATATAACAGATGTTCAAGAGAAAGAGAGAGAGAGAGAGAAGTATGAGCCAGAGAGAAAGACCATCTTGCAAAGTCATAGAACTTGAGATCTGCTAAAGTTAGAAAACGAATATCCATGCATTTATATTCAAATATATTTTATAAAGTAGAGTAGCAATTTATGTGTCATAAAATAAGCCAGACTATGTGAGAAATATCAAAAACCTTCCCTTATATTTACCTTGAATTATTACACGGATACACACACACACATATACACACACAAATGTATACACAGGAATGACCCCAGTTCACTGTATAGAACACGAGATTTTTCCATAGGTGATCAATCTAGGTGTTTATTCTTTGCATTGATTCTAAAGAGTTACTTTATATTTTTAAGGTTTCACTGATATTTTATTAGAATTGGATCATATTTCTCCATGTGTCCAATATTCAACTGAATTACCTCAACCCTTTTCAATAGCACCAGCCTCCTGTGGAATGTAGAATGAATGACATGTGGCCCCCTGGCCATTCCAGCTCACTAATAGAAAATATCCTCACCCAACCACCAGGTTGGCATCAGCAAAGCTCAGAGTATATGTTCACTCAGGATAAAGAGAAACAACCAAGCAGGCATGTCCAGATTCCTGTTGCCTCATATCCTCCCACCAGACTAGATCTGTTCATTTCTGAAAGTATGCAGCTTTTCAGAGTACAGAAATAGTATCTTGACAAACAAAACTAGGGGAAACAATACTCTTGTTTTAGAGACAAGATGAGAATTAAAGGAAATTTTGTTTTCTCCTCAAGATCATTAAGGTGCTGTGCTATGATTTGATGATTTAAACATGAATGTATACACACTTTTTATTTTGTGACTTATGTGATACTTCTGGTAGTTTTTTATTTATTTTTTTTGGTTTTTTGAGGTAGGGTCTCACACTCTAGCCCAGGCTGACCTGGAATTCACTATGTAGTCTCAGGGCGGCCTTGAACTCATGGTGATCTTCCTACCTCTGCTTCCCGAGTGCTGGGATTAAAGGCGTGCGCCACCACACCCAGCACTTCTGGTAGTTTGAATATAAGGTGTCTCTCAGACCTCCTACTCATTCACCAGCTGGTGGAGCCTTTGTCAGATGGAGCCTTGCTGGAGGAGGTGTGTCACAAAAATGAACCTTGAGGTTTATTCACCTTGCTTGCCAATACTAGCCAACTCATTCTTTCTGCTACCTCTCAGCTGCTGTGGCAAGATGTGATGCCCAGCCTCATCTCTTACATGCTCTCTTGCCATGATGAAACTTCCTCTTGAGTTGTTAAGCTGAAATAAACCTTCTTCTCCCATCAGCTGCTTTTGGTCAATAGTTTTACCCCAACAATAAGAAGGTAACTGCAACAACACTTAAGTGAGATTTGATTGTCTTATTTCCAGAGAATCTCACAAATGTATGTATATTCTATTTATCATAAACTTCTTTCAAGTGAATCCCTAAAGTGCAGTACATGTATTGGTTCTGAATCATAAGTAAAGCAAAAACTAGTAATAAAGCTGTCATGTGCAAAAATCTTTATCATTAAATGGTAAAAGGAACTTGGGATGAGTAACGTGACCTAAATATGTCAATTTTCAAAATATAATTATTAAATGTATTGAAACAAGAGGGATGTAATTGTAAATAAGATAGAATTTTTGTCCTCTAGTGATTTTATATATAGTTTAATATTTAATTATTTTATTTAAAACTACAGCAGCAGTGAAAATGGGTCAGCAGTGGAAATGAAGAATTAAGAGACAGCTTTGAGCAACACCTTGATGTTCCAGGTGAGAGATGACGAGGGATAGAGTTGATTAGTAAATACCTATGAATTTAATGAATTTAACAATCTATATTTACTATTTACATATGTCTATATGTATAAACACACATAAATATATTTATTTTAATTTACATATATAAGGAATGCAGTTTTACAGCTTTATATTTATGACCAATATTTCATTGGAAAATCAGACATGGACCAAAAAAGAGAAAATTCAACAACCCACAGAAGTCAGGTTATACTGGAGAATATGCGCAATAAGATAAACACGTAAAATATTGAGCATACTGTGACGTGGTAAAAAAAAACAAAGTGAAATAAACAGATGAAAATTCCAAGTCTTCCCCAAGGGTGTAACATCTGAGTGGAAGGGAATGAGGGAATTAGCTATGAAGACTCGGGAAAGATGGTTTTGAGGGAGGTGAACCTGTGAGCCTGTGAAACTCTAAGGTGAGCCTCTTCGTAGGGGATTCAGGGAGGAGCAGAGGTTGGCTGTATGACAGAAACCAGAGGAATAGGCAAGATGGATGGAAGAGGTATCTAGGGATGAGTTTCTGCAGAATCTGGGATCACTGTCAGGCTTCAGCTTCTCTGAATGATTGGGAAGGCTGTGTTCACTGTTCACCTATTATTTCCTGGTTCTCACCTCTCCCTAGGCCCTAGGACTTTAGCATTGGAGCTCCCTCCTGGGATTTGAGTATCTGGGTTACTGAAATGTTCCCTTTGTATTCCTTCAGCCTCTAGATGCCCTTGTTACCAATTCTCTGTTTAAATGTTTTCTATTCAAAATGTTGAATGTGTCTGTTTTCCTGATGGCGACAATGTCAATTACTGGGCATGTTGCCAGGAAACTCTTAATGGTTTCAGATACATCCTTGACCTTGAACTCATTTCTAAATTCCCTTTCTGTAGAAAATGAGATAATGATATTTATACAGTATACAACAAGCTAAATCATCCGTCAGTATCTGTAGGAGGTTGAGTTCAAGCTCCCCGTGTTTACTAAAATCTCACAAGCATCAATCCCTTACATGAAATTGTATAGAATCTGCATATAATCTCTGCATATCTTCTCATATTTTTAATCATCTCTAGATCACATAGCATGACTACTTAAGATAAATAATTGCTATATTATATGGTTTTGGGAATGATGACGAGAAAAAAATGAGTTTGTGTATTTAACACAGACCACGGTGTTGTTTTATAATATTATCTGTGCTTACAGATATAGGTCTTATAGATATGGAAAAGCTAACATTATTCAGCTAAATTATTTTCTGACATTACTTGTGATAAACTTCTACTAAAATCAATATCTTGGACAGGTGGGAAAGTGACTTTTTCAGGAGCAGCGGTATCATGAAGATGGTGAGGTTGAATGGCCACTTCCAACTGAAATAGCGTCTATACAAAGGAAAAAGAACTCAGGAATTTAACAATCTCAGAACTTCCCTTGTGATGACACAAGAACCAACACATTTACTTTTGTTTGTATGTAGCAAAATAGATATGGCTAAAAATTAAACTGACCACTTAGGTAGCTGGGTTAGTTTTTTGTATTTAGAGGGAAAGTGTATTTATAGATATTCTTAATTTCCTAAGTGAAAATTAGAACATTGGTTGGGAAGGTGGGAACATCTGAATGAAAATGAAGCTGAAAGTGTAGAATGTCCAAAGTCTTCCTTGCAAGGAAACTCTTACTTCCTTCAAGACCAATATGAACTGAAATCCCCCAAAATCAGCTGCACCTAGGAGTTCTGTGATTGTGCAGATGCAATGTTAAAGATTAAGAGCCATACTATGTAGGACCATATCTAACCCCCTGAATAAGTATTTGTTGCCCACCTCTGAGTCTGACCTAACATCCTTGTGACTATCCAGTGGTCAGGTGAAACCTTTGTGGAATATATTAACAGACCTCCAGTTTTCTCCAAGCCAAAGCCTAGTATTATCATCAAATGTATCTGAAGCCTAGAGCAAGATTTCCCCCACTTTGCTGTAACCTGCCTACCTGACATTTCCACCAAGTATTTGAAAAGTGCCTTGGTTTATGACCCTTTCATTGCTCTGGAACTATAAGAACTTCATAAAATTGTCAACACACTGGATCATGAAATTTCTGTTCATGGGCATTTTCACTCATGCATACTTGGCTCCTGAATTAACTCTTATTCCCTTTGCGGTGACAGCTATATGTTTTGCATCAACACCAACCAGCCTCAATGTATCTAAACCTTTATAGCCCAATATAACTATATACATTCCAATAGAGATGAATGCCAGAGTCAAACCTAGGAAGAAACAACTTATATTCCAAAAATGTTACAATATCTTTCTGAACCTGAACCTAAGGAATCTACATTATAAAATATGTATAAATTAATATAATTATAATATAACATGACATAAGGTTATTATACCAAGGAAAATGGAATGTAACATTGGATCTGACCAAATTTATTAACAAAGCTATGTTTATTCCAAATTTACCATGGTGGGTCAAACAGATGAAATCTTATTGACAATCTGATTATTTTACTGAGTTGTGTTCCTCTTTCAACAAAATTGATTGAAAAATTTTCTTTCCTAGCATGGCTTGTAGACATGTTATGGTGAACTTTATTATGAAATATGCATATGCATCACACCATCACATCTTTTCAGAGGGCCCAGAAACCATTCCTTTCACAATGTCTTTAAGAATCTGTCAACTACATAAAAATTAAAGATGTTGGGAGCTGCTGTCTCTGGAAAAGAATTCCTACATTCATTGTGTATCAAACGATTCTACTGAGGAGCAGAAGTCTAACAACAACACTAACTTCAAGAAATAAGATTTGGGCTGGGGAGATGGCTCAGCAGTTAAAGACGCTTGCAAAGCTTGGAAGCCCAAGTTGAATTACCAAGTACCCATGTAAAGCCAAATTATTGTAGTCAACTTTCTTGTTGCTGCATGAAAAAGAACCCAACCAAAACTGTTTGTGGAGGAATGGGTTTATTTTGGTTTACAGACTTGAGGGGGAAATCCATGATGGCAGGGAAAACATTGGCATGAGTAGAGGGCTGGACATCACCTTCTGGCCAACATCAGGTGGACAACAGCAAAAGAAGAGTGTGCCAAAAACTAGCAAGTAGAAGCTGGCTACAACCCCCATAACCCTGCCCCCAACAACACACCTCCAACAAAGTTCTAATGCCAAAACTGCCATCAGCTGGGGATCAAGCATTCAGAACACAATGGTTTGTGGGGGACACCTGATCAAACCACCACACAGCTGCACAAAGTGTCACATAAATCTGGGATTAATTTGCAGGGGCAAGATGCTCTGGTATGCCCAACCTTTCTCTCCCTGCTTGCTATTAAATAAACATTTTAAAAAGAACTCTAGGGCTAGAGAAACTGCTCAGTGGTTAAAGGCACTTGCTTGTAAAGCCTGATAACCTGGATGTAATTCCCCAGTATCCACATAAAGCCAGATGTGCAAAGGGGTGCATGTGTGTGTAGTTTGTTTTTCTGTTATCATTAGTATACCCACACTCTCTCACATACTCTCCTTTATCTCTCTCTTCCTCTCTCTTTCTTTCTCTCTCTCTTTCTCTCTCTCTTCCACTATCTCTCTCGCTTTCACTCATAAATAAAAGTAAAGAAATTTTATGGGCAAAAATCTAAGATGTACTCAGAATCTCTCGCCAATCCCCTGGAGTTCTTTGAATAAAAACGAGACTTGGGTCTGGGAGTGAAGGTAAAAGATAGCACTTGACTGGCATAACCAAAGCCCCAGGTTCAATCGCCAACAGCACAGCCAAAGAAGCAAAGAAAGCAATTGGATCCTTGTGTAAAAGGACTCTTCAATTACAGCCATAATTATATCCTTCATTTTTTTTTTATTTTTTAACATCTTTATTATGAATACTTGGATACATTTATCTTGTGATGGTACCCCATTTCTCTGCTCTCTGTTTTTACCCACTGGGGTTCCTCCTCAGTGCACATACTGGATATGTCCATAGGTTAGGTGGTTATGAACTATACCAGAGGTAGCCAGTTTTTCCTCCTTTGTGTGCTGTTGCTGAGGGGGGGAAATGACTCTGGATATTCTCCCCCACCATGGCTCTTAGAAAACTTCTGCCCTCATATCTGCTCAGTTTCCTGAGTCATGGGGATGAGATGTAAATCTGCTTTATTGTTGAGATCTTAAGTGTCGCTGGACTTCTCACCAAAGTGTCTCTTTGGGTGTGTTGGGTATCATTGGTTTCCGTCTCCATTGACCTTTCATGGGTTATTAGACTTTCTGTGGTGATTGGTCTCCTGTTGATCTTGCCACTTTCCCATAGGTTTCACTTGGGCCCTGTGTGATAGAGGGGAAGCTTGGTCCATTGGTAGCTCTACATCCATCTTGTTCCAGAATCTCCACACTGCTTTCCATAGTGGTTGTACCAGTTATCAATCCCACCAGCAGTGAATGAGGGTTCCTTTTCCCATATCCTCACCAGCATCTATTGTTGTTGGAAATTTTTTAATGATTGCCATTCTGACTGGAGTAAGGTGAACTCTCATTGTAGTTTTCATTTGCATTCCCCTGATGATTAAGGATGATGAACGCTTTCTTTGTGTTTACATGTGTGTGCAAACGCATGTTCATGTGTTTGCAGGTGCATGTGTGTGCATGTGGAGGCCAAAGGACAACCTCATGTGTCAGGGAGCATCCACCTTACGTGATAAAGGGTCTCTCATTGGCTTGGAGCTCACCAAGTGGGTTAGACTGGTTGGCCAGTGAGCCCTAGCCTGACTCTGCCTCCCTGGGCATGCCACCACAGAGGCTTTTCTTTATGTACATATATATTTGTTTTTCGAGGTAAGGTCTCTCTCTAGCCCAGGCTGACCTGAAATTCACTGTGTAGTCTCAGGGTGGCCTCAAACTCATGGAAATCCTCCAACCTCTGCCTCCCAAGTGTTGTGATTAAAGGTGTGTGCCAGAACACCTGGCTGTTCTCTTTGTTTATAAATTGCTTTTATATTATATGTTATATTCTGATCATAAAGACCCACATTACACTCTATTGTCCCTCTCCCACTGAACGTCTTCTTCCCCTCCACACTCATATTCTAGAGCAATCATGCACTCACGCCTGGCTTCTGTCCATGGGTTTGGGGAAAGAAACTTGGATCTTCATGCTAACAGGACAAGCATTTCATGACTGAGTTATCTCCCCATCTCCCATCCTAGGTCAGTTTTCTTAGCCTTTCTAAAACCATGCCTGTACGGTAAGTTGACTGTACACTATGTTCCAGCGATGCTAATCCTAGGAACTCAAACATCCCTTCCTTTTGGACAGTGAGGAATCCTGTGAGGAGAGCAGCTCCTCCCCACAAGAGAAGGAGTCTGGCTTTGCACATCTTGTCCTGTGATTTGCTTCAACAATTTGGTACAATATGAGGGACATTGTGTGAGCTCTAAGTCCAATTCCCAAGAGACTGTTTCCTTCTGCAGCTGTTAAGAAGAAAAGCCTGTACTTACCATCTACAGACTGAAAGGATACCTGGAACAGAGAAAGGCTGCCCAGCCCAGGCCAGACCCAGGAGAAGATCCAGACACCAGCACAGTCATCTCAGCTGACTCCCACACACATGAGTCAGTCCACCTGAGACCAGAAGAGTCATTTTATCTTCCTTTGTTTCAGCCCTATTACTTTATGCAAGAGTTCAGGGTGTGAATATGACTGAACAGGCTTTACCCACCATCACTCAGAGATGGGGAATGGAAAGTTAGGGCTTGAGGTCTCTTACAGATGAAAGAAAGAAGGAGTGACTTCACTTGAGTTAAACAGAGATGGACCCTGCAAGGTGAAAACCTCAAGTCTGAAGTGTTCCTGCCAGAAAGTTAAAATATGTGCAGAGTATTTGTGAGAGGCGTGTTACCAAGGGGCAGCTCTGTGATTCTGCTGGCCCTACCAGCTGGCTTCCTAGAGGATCTGCAGAGAGGAAGGCAGAGGAGACTTCCTTCCTGTCTTTCCTGTCTTTATCATCATTGTCCTGGAAGCAGCAATAGAATCCAGCCCCCAGTGTTTGATGGCATTTCCAGGGCAGCAGTGGCACTCAGAGGGTCTCTTGGCACCTGGCACTGTTCCCTTAAAAAAATAACCAGCTCTTCAGAGCCCCTCTTGCAAGCCTTTCAGATTTTGCCATTCCTTCCTCTTTCTCTGGCCAAGCACCCTCCTGCACCCACCTGTGACCCTCCTGTTCCTTCAGGTAACCAGTATCTCTGTAAATTCCCTTTGGTTTGAGATTCCCGGTGTTAGTTCTGCGTTCCTTGCCAGACCCTCACTAATGAAATCCATGGAGGACTTTAAGATCTGAAATAATATGTGTTGCCTTATGGTGGCGATTTTGTTGCATTGGAATAAACTGAAAGAACACTCAGAAGGCCAGTAGAACTGCTGAAAGATAACTTGGACCTGAGAGTAAAGAAGTGTTAAATTCCACATATACTTTGAAAATATCATGAGTGACCTGTGCAGTCAGGCCAAATGAGGAAAGGAAAAGGGGCCACAAATAATATCTAGGAGATCAGGGGACTAAACTGAGTAGGAATCTTTAGTATTGTCATTGGGCAGTTACCAAGATTAGTGATAACGAACTGAAAGATGGGACCAGTTATCATGAACGTTTGTGTTTTCTCTAGGCGTAGCTTTACAGTAGCTTTATTTGTTATTTGTTTATTTGTGCTGCTGCGACAGATAAACTGTGAAATTTTGGTGACCAAACATGATAGAAATTCATATTTTGGTGGGGCAAAATTTAGTAAGTAGTGGGGTGTGGCGAGAGTGGAATCCAAAGTTGTTAATCGAGTCAGTAATCTTGGCTGATAAAAACTCACCATTTTTTCCCACAAGGTTATATTTGACATTAACACTCAGCTGGTAAGTTGATTGAGGGAAAAAGTTTGAAGTGCAAATGCAAATTTATTTATGCCAAACCTAAACGTTGCATTTATCATTTTTTTTTCATATCATTGGCTAAAGTTCAATGCCATCATTCCATTATAAGCCAACAAATTCTGGGAAATATTGTTTAGCTTTATACCCAATGGGAAAAGGAAAAATAGAATTCATGAACCACAAGTCAGTCTCAGTGAAAAGAACACATCTTTGTCAATATTAACAAATAATTCAGCAAAGAATATAATCAAAGTTGTTGGGCAGATGTAGAGGTGAACATCTGTAACCTCAACACTTGGGAGACGATTAATATAAACCTTCAGTTATCTCTGCAGTATGCTGACTTAGTGTCCAGGAGTGGGTCATGTGGCAGCTCCAGTTTTAGCTTTTTGATAAATAGGAGTTACCATCTTTAAGAGTAAAATTATTATACATTTATTTTGGATATGTATAGTTTGAAATTTCTCTCTTGTATATTTAAGAGATTTTGAAAATATTTCCTGAAACTTAAAGGTCAAGAAATCAGAGAAACATAGCAGTAAAATATATGCCACACTGTTGGAAAAGAAACAGTATATTAAACCATGGATTGGTGATATCAGCCGAGCTAGATCTTGATATGTACAAAAGAAGCAAGGATCATGGAGGGCACTTAACCTGGTCAGGCTCTCATGCTAACTTGGAATAAGTGCACATAAATTGATTGATCTGACCTCATCCAAGGTTGTATTTTATTCTTCTTGGTCAATACACTTACAATATATCAACATATGGTTTATGCCGACATAGTTTAGGGACAAAAACATTTCAATGTTTTAGAGTTTAACCTGCTTCTTTCTAGGTTTGATTTCTCGCATGTTCTCCATGTATATATAGGTCTGAACACAATAGGATTAAGTCAGAATAAGCCTTGAGAATAAGCATTACTCTGAAATAGGGCTCCAGGTAAATTGAAGATGCTAACTTTTATTCATTTGCACCTACTCCATCACAATCAGTGCTCCAAATATCACTTAGGATTCTTGAATAGTCTGTAGGGCACCTTCCATTATAATTCCCTATTACAGATACTTAAATGTTGAGTTTAATATTGAGTTTAATATTGTAGTATCTACCATACTACACGCAAGAAAAATGCATGTAAAAACATAAAGGACTTTTAGGTTCCTAAGCGGAGTTCACTGTTTTAAGTTGCAATTGTTAAACCTCTGTGCATGCCATTTTCCTTTGTGTGGTCTCCAGTGAATTCTGTTAAAACTACCAGACTGTAAAATTTCAGAGCCAAAAGAACAGAACTATTCAAGACAGGAGGGAGTTGGTAGATAAAGTTGATGACAACATTTCTTGAGAAAATGTGTGTGTTCAAGAAAAGATCTTTCCAATAATTTATTTGATTCTTACCACAGTAGGAGACAATAGGCACTGTTAGTATCGCTCCTATACATGGACCAAAACCAAGGCACAACCAGTTTAAGATTCATTGCTTTATATCTCAGATCTCCAATCCATCCCTGGCCATGCATAGCCCATAGTTTTAACAATGACCTCGTCCTCACTCTAGTCAGCACCACCCACAGCACAGTAAGTGAAGGAACAAGAACGCTCTCTTCAGAATTAGTGGATGGAGATGATTGTAGTATAAAGAACTGTATTAGTGAAGCACAAAGAACGTATGGTAGGACTGATGGAAAGGAAGAAGGGCTGTATGCACTTTGGGGAACTTCACCAAAGTCGGGAGGAGGGAAAGTAGAGGATATTAATATTAGGGTCAAGAAAAGTTTGGTTTGTTTGTTTTCTTTTGCTTTGCTTTTACTGTTTTTTTTATTGTCCATAATGAGTTACATTATTTAATGGGCAAACAATGAGTTGTCATCCGCAGTTCCCCAATGCCCCTCTTCCCCTTCCCCAATCAGCTGGACATCCTCCTCCATGGGCCCTCTGGATCAGTCCTTGTGGCAGGGGACCATGGATAGCCTAGTATTCAGCCTGGTTCTCCTGGCCCAAGAGTATTGTTACTGAGGGGTGCCATGCCTCTGGATAATCTCCCCCACCATGGCTCTCACAATCTTTCTGCCCCCTCTTCCGCTCAGTTCCCTGAGTCGTGGTGGGTGAGTATTAAGGCTGCTTTAATGTTAAGAACTTAGGGGGTCTTTGTGTTGAATATCATTGGTTTCTGTCTCACTGGCTTATCCTGTGTTGAATGAATGGCTAAATAAATGTTCTTTATTCGTTTTTTTAAATTTAAAGACTATTCCTCATGCATGTCAAATTGTCAGAGCTCAAGTGCAAACTTTGGTTATTCAGAACACTGTTTAGAGGGAACATTAGGGAAAGAAACTAACTAATTACATGGAAGGTGAAGGTAACTGAGATCTTGTGCTCCTGGGCAGACGAGAGTCTGATGCTTAGGGCACTGGGGGGAAGACTGACCTTAAACAGGGAAGAGACAGCTCCTTCCTTGTTAATAGATAAGACAGAGATTAGGACAGGTGCATAAGGAAATAAGGGATGCAACCATCTCCTGCCTTCTGTTTATCTCTTTCAGAAAGTCAGTTGACCTGGGTGTAAAAAAATCATGGGCCTTGCATGGTCTAAACTGGGGCTGAGAAAAAAAATACATTGACCATATGACAAGCTGACGCTAGTGAGAAACACAGCAGAATATACAAACACTGTCTATGGCTCAGACGTCAGTGGGTAGTTTTAACATGATTCTGTCATTTTAGTTATTCACTCGTGTATTGTTCAGCTATCCAAGGATGCCTTTAAGATTTAGTTGTGCTATGTGAATGCACTGAAGAGACACAAGGAATGAGCGTGGATGGGGGAGGAGAGGGGAGGGGTAAAATGAAATAATGGCCCTGGAATCTAAAGTGAAGTGTTCTAGTTATGCTTACAGTTAGGGTTCAAGTTGAGGAGAGAGCAACGGTGGGGTCAAGTGTGAGGGCCAAGTGGCTGGTGTTTCTCAACAGGTGGAAGAAGGCTCAGCGTGGATTTCGCTGAACGACATTAATTCATTGTAGATGGAGGATTTTGGAATTCATAGCTTCATCCAGGTGATGTAAAGCCCTAGTTTATGGCCTTAACGAAGAACGAGAATCAAAGTAAAGTAAAGAAGAACATCAGACATGTGTGACCGATCTCATTGGAGTTACCATGAGCTTGGAAACTCTATCGGCTAATGGAATCTAAGATAAAGTCTGTGGGTGACTCGGGAGTGAAGGGAGTCAGTGAATGTGAGATTTGGCTGCAAGGCTGGGGTTTGGGGTGGGAGAGGAGTAGAAATGGGGACCCTCACAACAGAAAAGATTGTATAGATAATGGAAAGAAGTTGACTGAAAAATACGATGGGAAATAAGAAAGAGACGCTCCTCACTGCCTGATACTTAATGTATGGAGGCAGCAGAAAAATAGAGCACCTTCTCAAACCTCCAGGTGACACCGAGTTCTCAACAGAACCCAGGTCCAGTTGTGGGCTGGTGGATGGATTCTTATGAGGAGAGGTTGTGCAGAAAGTTTTATCTTGTGGGAGAGGTCTTTTAGGGGATGATGTCTGAGGGGAGGAGAAAAGATAAGAGGAGCTGAGAGAAAGAATGTTATACAGATATGGAGCATAACACTGCGCAAAATAGAATTTTTGTTTTATTGGCAGAGATTATGCTTTTTTTTAAAGGGATCCTTGAGATATGGAATTCTGCTGAATGAAATGGAATTTAGAGGCCTGAGAAAGCCAGAGTTGAGACCTGATTGTGTCTCTGCAGAAGGTGGGGGTAAAAGGGATGAAATGAGAGCTTGCTCGCGGCTTATCTACTGGAGGTGATGCTAGTTTTGACCACAGAACTCAAGTCTCTGACTGGAGGAGCAGCCCTGTCTCTGTCAGCCTCACCAGGTTATTACTTGACTCAATGTTTATTGCTTTGGCTGCAATCTGTTATTGAATGTATTGTTCTGTACTGTATTTGTTTGTATGCATATCTCTTTTATTAGATTGTAGGTTCCCAGAGAACAAAACCTGAGTTTTATCTTTTTATCATTAGAACTTGTCTTAGTGTTTACCTAATAAATCTTTGATCCAGTGACTGAGCACTTGAATTCTATTCCAGATTCAGGGCACAGTCTACTATTCAATATAGCCTATCAATGCTGTACACTGCTTTATTTGCTCATGAATACTTCCCCCCAAAATTGTAATTCCTAGATATAGAGGAGGGTTGGGTACAAACAAGAGGAAGAGTGTGGCAGCATTACTTGCTGTGTACGGATAAGTGATAAGAGAGAGGAAACCAATTAGCATTCTTTTCCTTATCAGTTGTTTTCAATTGTGCCATGATGGCCTGGATAGAATTTCCCATAAGAACTAAGTAGTGAAAAGAAGGGGGAAAAAAGAGGAATGACTCAAATACTCAGCTGGATTTGATACTTAAATATTTAGTCTGAAAAATTATTTCAAGAGTGAATGACAATGGACTCTGTAGCTGATATTTCGCAATAAAGCACCTCCTTCCTTCCCGTGTTTCATCAGATGGTGTTGCCAAACTTTCATAAAATGAGCCCAACTTCATTCATCACATCAAAGCTCAATCACAGGCTCCATTTCTGACTGATCTCCAGTTCTAATGACCATCTCTGAGTCAACAAACTGTTTGTGTCCTCCTAATCATCACTGAAACATTATTCACAGTTCTTTTCCTACAATTCCAAAATCCAAAAGCTTTTAAAATCTAAAATGTTGTGTTTCAGACCTGAAGTAGCTGGTACATTCATGACATCACAATAGCTGTCATTCCTGTACAATATTGGGTCCATCAGTATGCCGTCATAGCTGATGAAGGAGGGAAAAAGAGAAAAAAATAAAAGCAATCCAATCGAAAAGAGATTTGTTATAGGTAGAAAGGCTTCAGTAGAATCTGTATGGAGAAAAGGCGATGGGAGTGTTCTGGTGGGGAATTATGATCTATATGTCAAGAGAAAACTGTAATTTAGAATAAGCATGAACCATATTGGCAATTCATTTGGTTGAAAATGTGCTCTAAACTGACATTAAACTACTTATGCTCTTTACCTCTTATTATATATGAATTTTCATGTGTTTTCCTAAAAGAAATCCTGAGATTTTAATTAAGGAAGGTTTTGAGTGCTGTGCCATAAATAATGTATATGCCACATTACTATTACTACACCTTATTATTACTCTAAAAATCCTAGCAATAATGAATACTGAGGTACATCTGACCCCCAAGAGTATCAGAAAAATGGATATAGAAAAGAAATTCCCATTTAGGTCTAGTGCAATTATACAGACGCTATTATAAGGTGATAGAGTGAAGTTTCACTAAGTTAGTATGTTTAAAATTCATTTGAAACATGACAAATGTTTTACAATAATGTATTATGGTAGAAATAAGGCAGTTCCTGGGGGAGAAGGGCATCTATTCTTCATAGAGGCAACTGGGAACTTTTCCTTTGACAATGGACAATCCCCAGAATTCACCACTGTAGGTTTGTAGCATTGACAGCACACCAGGAACTGTTTTCAAGTTCGTTAGCAGTGAGTCTCCTTCGCACTCTCAACATGGGAAACATTTCTTCCACAGAAGAATAGAATCATAATTTAAATATATTATATATAACGATTATATATTATGATGATCTGTGTTGGTCTGGCTTCTTTCAGTGTGGTGATTTGAATGTTCTTTTTTTTTCTTCAGGAAGTAGAGGTTTGTGGATTTTGAATGCTGAGCAATATTCAACCAGAGTCATTTTATGACTGTATCACAGTTCATCTCTTTGCCCATGTTTTGGACATTTTGAGCATTGTGAGCAACTTTGTCATAGTCGTATGTGTCTTTCTGTGTGGGTGTATTTTTATTCTTGTGTAGATACCTAGAACAGATTTATTGATGCATTTCTTTAACTAGAGGACAGATATATTTAACTATAAGAAATTTGCAAAAATAAAAGTGAAGGAGAGAAGGAAAGAAAGAAGGAAGAAGATCGCCACACTGTTTCCTGAAGTGACTGTTTTATAACCCAAATAATAGTGTGAGTGTCCCAGTTGCCACAGAGAAATGGCACGGTTGGGCTTTTATTTTTATCATTGTAGCTAAACTAATAGATATGAAGTAGATATTACCATGTTTTTACTTTGTGCATCTCCAATGACTAATGAAGTTCAACATCTGTCTCTGAGCTTACTAGGTTTTTTTGGTGTTTTTTTTTTTTTTTTTTTTTTTTTTTTTTTTTTTTTTTTTTTTGCGAGGTGTTTGTTCAAATCGTTTTCCCACATTTTTTGGTTTTGTTGTTGAATTGGGACCTCTTCCTATTTTCTGGCTCTGAGCCTTTATCAGATATTTGTGTTGTGAATATTGCCTTGACGTTCTGCCTGGACTTTTCTCTTTTCTTGTTCAACAAGAGTCTTTGCAGTGCAAAAGTTTTTCCTTCTACCTATCTCCAAAGTTCAAAGATTTCTGCATGGTTGAAACTCCAAAATAGCTCCTAAAAATATTTCCTTTGCCTCATGCCTAATGTCTCAATGATTCTATTGTTATCTCTGTCCAAACGTGAAATCTGCTGTGCTATATGATATAGAGGTCTCTTTTTTCTCCTTTATTGAGAAGTCAGGATAAATATATGCTAAGCTTCTTATTAACTAGTAGTTCTTAAATTAGTTCCTGATATCTTCTACTAATCAATTTATAGTATATATTTTTAAGTTCAATAGTTTAATAAGAGTTTGATGTTTCCAGTTCTTATCATATAGATACTATATTGAGAGAAATCAAAGAAGGATAGTGGAGGCTGGAGAGATGGCTCAGTAATTAAGGCCCTTGTGTGAAAAAGCCTAACAACCCCAGCTGAATTCCCAGTACCCACGGAAATCCAGTTGCACAGTGACATATGTATCTGGAGTTTGAAGTAGCTGGAGGTGCTAGTGTGCCCATTCTCTCTCTCTCTCTCTCTCTCTCTCTCTCTCTCTCTCTCTCTCTCTCTCTCTCTCTCTCTCTCTCTCTCTCTCTCTCCCCTCTCTCTCATAATAAATAAAATATTTTCTTTAAAAAGGATAGTGCAATAAACAATATAAATGCCTCTATAATACTTCTGTAGTCAGGTGTGGAGGTGCACACTTTAATCCTAGTACAGATGGGAATGGGAAGATCCGGAATTCAAAGTCATCTGTGAACATAGGGGCACTCACATTTCTCTCAAGTTCACCATCACTTTGTACAAAATGAGTTTAAATATGATTCTCAGTCCCTTTTATGAACTGTAAACTTCTAAACATTGTTGCAAGACCACTAAACTGTTTCTTTGGTAGACATTATCTAATGTGAGATTGTTTATGTGAATATTATTTAATGTGAGCTGGTTTATTGGAGGGGTTTCAAAATGGACCATTTGAAAAAAAGCACTGCCCAACATTATTTATCATAATGTAAGCATTCAGAATAAGTAGCATAGAGTAAGCCATTAAATGTACAATTTACAGGGCACTGACTGTATTTGATGATGGACTTCCATACTCTCATTCCTGCAATCATTCTCAGTCCCATTATGACATGCTTGGTTTCGTTTATTTTTTTTTTTACATCATCATTGACATAATGAGCTATAGTCATATTGTGAACCAGTTTAAGATTATTTATTTTTCCTTTCCTAAAAACCTGCGTCTTGATTGTGGGTTTAAAAGACAGCTCTCATCACAAATAACCTCCCTGCTATAGAGTAGAGAAAAAGAAAAGAAGGAATGAAAACTCATAGTCCTTGGTCCATAGTCTGTTTTTTTGGTTGAGAAGGAGAATTCAAGATGAAGGAGTCTGCCATGGGACAAATTAAATGAGAACTAAAATTTTGTCCCATATCTAGAGGGAACTTTTCCATAGGTCTTGAGAGTTATATACTGTTTGATTAATAAAATAAGTTTGCTATAAATTATTTCATTCATAATACATATGGTAAGAGAATGGAGTTTTAATATTTAACTCAGCTATATGCTTTCGAATTTCAGTTTGCAAAAAGGGCCACTAAATTAACAGGATAAATTTGGCTGTGTGTTACACAAGGTAATAGGCAAACTGCATGCTGATGTAAAACTAATTTGTGCTTTAACTTTAAAAATTCTAAATTTCAACACTTCAAACATTTACTCTCCATTTATATAGAAATGGAAATTAAAAAAAAAAAAACTTCCAGGGAAATCTGAAAGCACAATAGTTTCTGAAAAGGCTTGTGAAACTCTGTTTAATATTGTTATCTGTTCAAAGGGAGAATGAAATTATCATTTGATAAAGCCCAAGGAAGACTTGATGGTCTCAGATAAAACGAGTGATCTTCTCAAAGGAAAAGTACATCACAGAAGCCGGAAACTGGGATACCAAAGGGAGGAAGCTGGTACTAGAATATTTCACTTAATGACTGCATGACAAGTCCATCACGGGTCATTATTTATAGGTCATTTTCCTGTCAATTGTAGGAATCCTGGCCTTAATCATTTGTGTCAACACACACTTCCGTATAAAAACTTCCAACACGATACAGATAATTCTGAGTAACACGATATGTCTTCTGACAGTTTCGTGCTTTCCTTTTGACTCTGCATTTGCCAAGAGAGTTCCTGTTAACTCCTTGGCATCGGTGTTTTTAAGTGTCTGTTACTGATGCCAGCACTGGGTGTCATACTGGGAAAATCCAGTTTTTAATGAGGAAAATTACAAAGCACTGTGGTCAGCATGAAATTTAAAGGGGCGGTGTGACTGCTGTGTCAAATATACTTAGATAATCAGGTTCCTCTTTATTTTAGACAGGCTTGATTTTAACTTTGGTTGGGTTATCTTTTCCTATGAAGCAATTATTTCATAAGTAAATACAGAAATTATTATTGTACTGCTATGTCCTATGAACTTTCACTATAGGAAGATTAGTGGTTTCTTAAAGAAAAAAATGAAAGAGAAAGAAAGAGAAAAGGAAGAGAGGGGAGGGGAGGAAAGAAAGAAGAGAAAGAAAAAAAGCTGTATGTTCAAGGTAGTCAAATACCCTAGAAAGCAAATGGATGTCCAGGGTTATTAGCAGTGAGACGTGTTCAGAAAATGCTGCCTTGGCTGATAATAGCAATCCACTTTCCTAAGTATCATTGTGCTCCATCTCAGATGGCTATTCTCCAACAACTCTAGAACTTAGTCTCTAAAGATTTACAGAACACCCTTTCTAATTGTAACCAGTTGGGTTTTATCCTGGAGACACACAAGGAGGAAGGATGCAACACTTGCTGACTATTTTCCATATCTGGACATAAATCCAGAGAGGTGGCAACCTCAAAGTTAGCAATTCCAAGAACATTAAAGACTCAGGGTGAATCACAATGGGACTTTCTGGTAGAAAATAAATAAATTGTTTTCTAATAGATGTATTACTAAGATCGTATGTGATAATGTCACTTAGAAGAGGCTTGCATCAAATTAATATGATAGTTTAAAATAAAATAAAAATGATGGGAAAACTATTTAGAAATGGAGACATTCTAGAAGGAGGGAGAATCTTCACTTGAATGAGGTGGAAAGAAAAATAAGGAAAGCAAAGAAGTAAAAGGAAAAAGAAAGGAAAATTCCTATAACTTAATTTAGTAAATTTTAAGCACAACCTTAGGTAGCAACTAATAAGATACAAAATGAACTTTTTAGAGATGCAATTTAATTAGTTCTGAAGACTCCGGCATTCTAGAAAAAAAATAGTAAAATGATCAGAAGGGATTTGTCAGATGCTCAGAAGTTAAAACGTTAACACAGGATACAGTGTGTGGTTAATCTGGAGTCGAACAATCAATGAGTTGACCACATAAAAATACTGTATGAAAGCGTCTTAAAATTTCAGAATAAGAATTTGCTAACTGTTCTTTGAGATCACACTGAATAGTGAGCCCTGCACTATTAGTGCTGGGATAGCTAAGGAGCAGTCCTCCATGAATCCACGGTTTAGTTAAGGAACTAGATATAATAGACAGTAGGAAACTGTCACAGTGGCACTGAAGAAAAATTAGATAGGAAAAAAAATTTCCCAAGAAATATAGATGGGTTTCATTTACTGTCATGTAGTGTCTCTTAATCTTAAATCACATTTATGATTTCATTTCTTGAGAATTCTAAAAGTATGAAATAATATAACAAAAGTTAAAGTCATGGCAGTTGCAAAGTAGCTTTACTCAAATTGGAGGCACTCTTCTTCGGATTTGACTGTGCTAAGCTGAGCACCAAGCTTAAGGGTCATTGCACAGTTTCAGAGTAGATTTGAAGGATAGCAAAAGGAGTTGTGATTGATGGGGGAATCAATATTATTAAAATGCTTATATGAACCTACATGATTTACAGACTTAATGTGATCCTTACCAAGATGTTAATGATATTCTTCACAGAACTAGGAAACACACCTAAAACTTATATAAAATCCAAAAATCTCCAAATAGGAAAAGGAATTTTGAGCAAAGAGAGCAAAACAAGAATCCTTATACTGCCTAAGTTCACAATTTTCCACAGGTATAGTGATACAAACACGTGGCATTGCCATAAAGCAGACTCATGTCAATGGAACACAATCAGCCTAGAAATTAATGCATCTATAGACAAGAGTTTTAACAACTAAGAACACGTGTGTGTGTGTGTGTGTGTGTGTGTTTGTGTAAATAAATGGTGTGGTGGGGCTGGAGAAATGGCTCAGCACTTAAAAGCACTTACTATTTAAGCATGAGGACCTTGCAGATCAAAGATCACCAAGTTTGACTCCACAAAATTCACATCAAAGGCCAAATATGTCTACTCACATCTGTAATGCCAGTGGGAGGATGGAGACCAGAGAACTGCTGGGCAAACTGATAGACAGTAACTCCAAGTTGAGGGAGAGACCCCTCCCAAGCAATATGTGGATGAGTGATAAAGAAAGACACCCAGTGTTTTCTGACTTCTGCACACACACATACATGCATACACCATGTGGCAAATATACCACACACCACACTTATATATCTCTCTCTCTCTCTCACACACACACCACAACACATATAAAAGTAAAAAAAATGGTGGTGTTAAAATTGGATATCCACATGTAGAAATTCACCCATATCTTAGAAAATTTTACTCCAAATTGATCAAAGACCCAAGAAAAAGACTAGAGACTATGAAATGAAAAAAAAAAACTTCTCTTTTTAGAAGAATACATGGGATACTTCAGGGTATTGAAACAGAGGAGAATTTGTTATTCATGACCCCAAAAGCAGAGGAAAGAAAAGAGAAAAACAACAGTTCCATCAAACTAAAATACTTCTGTATAATAAAAGAAAAAAGAGAGTGAAAGAAAACAACCTATAGAATGGAAGAAAATATTTGTGAAGAATACATCTAAGTGAATAATATTCAGGATATATGAAATTGGAGGATGGTAGAGTGGGGGGACTCATACAGTAAACTAAACTCATAATGAATTGACACCATAAAACCCTATGTTTTATACAGTAAGCTCCTAAGGAAGCTGAGGGCACCACCTGGTATAGGGCCACAAACAGAATGGGAGGAAGCCTAACCTCAAGAATAATTTCTCAGGCCTGAATCTCCCTGTTCCAGTTATTGGTTCTTCCCACACTGAGCTGTTGATCAAAGTGACCCATGAGGTCCCCAAAATGTGACAGACTTCTGTAAAAGCTCTTGAGTACCTGTCCCAGGCCTAAGGTAAGACCCTATTGCTGAAGAAATCACAGTGTCATCAAACAACACCAAGAGACCAGGCTAGATCCAGAATGGTAACCAGCTCCCAGATGGTAGCATGTATAGCACTGGAAGGTGTTGCATGAGCTGCCAGGGGAAATTGGTCAAGGATATTTGGAGAAAACAGAGACTAGTGATATACAATATAAACACACAAGAATGCTGAACACACGGCTGTATGGAAGAGAACAGCAAGTCAAGTAATACTTATCTGTGCAATAGTGGCCCTAAACCTAGGAGGGTAATCAAGGGCTTACTGATTGGCTAAGAGATCCACTTAGTGATAAGGAACCCTTAACTGGAACTGGGATCCATGGCATGATCCTATAGGGACCAAGATCTCTGGCTCCTAGGGGAAATTTCCACTACCAGAAAGCTACAGAGAGAATACACCCATTGGGAGCTAGCCAAAATAGCAATATTGTCTCATTTAACCCACATTGATCTCACTCTGCAATGGAGATTCTGTTTGTATTTTTCAGAAGGCATTGAGAGAGCCAGGGACAACTCAATTCCACCAACAAGTCATTGGATGAAGGCTGACATCCTGGCAGGAGACAAACCACCCCTGGCCTTCACACAGGGCCCAAATGAAACCTACAAGAAAGTGAGGCAACAAACAGGAGACCAATCACCGCAACAAGTCTGATAACTCATGAAAGGTCAATGGAGATAGGCACCAATGACACCCAACACAACCCAGGGCAAAGACCCAGAGATACTTAAGATCTCAACAAGAAAGAGAGTGGAAGAGGGGACAGAAAGATTGTGAGAGCCATTGTGGGGGAGAATATCCAGAGACATTGCCCCCCTCAGCAACAATAAACAAACAGAAAAAAATGAAAAACGGGCTACCTCTGGTGCAGTTCATAACCCCCTAACCTATGGACAGATCCAGTATGCGCACTAAGGAAGGACCCCAGTGGGTAGGGGACAGAGAGGAGGGAAATGGAGACACATTCACAAGATTTGCTCATACAATATATATACTTATTCATAATAAAGATATAATTAAATAGTTTAAAAACAATAAGCCAATTAAAAATAGATAATAGAACTAAATTTACATTTCTCAGAAGATCTACAAATGCCAACAGTTATATGAAAATAATCATAGAGGAAATGCAAATCAAAAACACACTGAGCTATCACCTCCAGGAAGAATTGCTATTATCAAAACAATAGGTTTTAATGAATATGTTGAGAAAAATAGGTGCCTTAACCACTGTTGGTGAAAATGATGATTATGCAATACAGTATGAAAACTCTTCAGAAAAAAATTTTTAAATGCAACTAAAGGGCTGGAGAGATGGCTCAGCGGTTAAGGCACTTGCCTCCAGTGCCTAAGGCCCCCGGTTCAATTCCCCAGGACCCACATAAGCCAGACCCACAAGGTGGTGGCCCTGGTGAAGGTGCATTTTCTCTCTCTCTCTCTCTCTCTCTCTCTCTCTCTCTCTCTCTCTCTCTCTCTCTCTCTCTCTCTCTTTCTCTCTGCTTGAAAATGAATAAATAAATTTTTTAATATTTTAATTTTTTATTAAGCAGAGAGATGAGAGAGATAGAGACAGAGAGAGAGAGAGAGAGAGAGAGAGAGAGAGCACCAGGCCCACGTGGGTACTGGAACTGAACCAGGGGGCCCAGGCACTAGAGGCAAGTGTCTTAACCGCTGAGCCATCTCTCCAGCCCAATAAAATATTTTTTTAGTGCAACTACAATATAAACCAGCAATCTCACTGCTGACATGTATATAATTTTTCTCCAAAAGAAATAAAATTGTTATGACATTAAGACATCTGCATTTTCAACCTCATTACAGCACACTTCACAATAGCCAAGACATTACAAGATAAATGTCCATCAACTGATGATTGAGTCAAGAAAATGTGGTATCTATATATAATAGCATGATGTTCAGCCAAAAAGAAGGAAGTCTTTTCACGATAACATGCATGGACATTTTGGGAGGTGAAATAGGCCAGGCTGTCTCTCATGTGTGGATATAAAACACTGCTCTCCTAGAAGTTGAGAGGAGAGAGGGATACAGAGAACGCACCTCACAAGGTGCACTAAGTTGAAATCAAACAAGAGAAAGACGTTCTGAAAGCATACAGATAATGACAATTTACGGCAAAGTTAGAAAACTAGAAAAAGGAATCTCAATGTTTTCACCAAAAACAAATGAAAGAAAAGGAAAACTTGAGTATTCATGCATCCAAAAACTGCATTATATTCCATAAATAGGGATATTTTTTATGCATCAGTTTAACTTGGGTTAAAAATGAAACAAATGGACATGGTGGTACATTCATGCCTTTAATACCTGCACTAGGGAGGCTGAGGTTGGAGGATTGCTGTGAGTTCGAGACCAGCCTGAGACTAATTCCAGTTCTGGGCTAAAGCAAGACCCTACTTCAAAATACCAAAAATTGAAATAATAAAATAAAACACATGCAAATATGGAAAAGAACAATTATGATATAGTGACAACTACGATTTAAAGTAAACTTACTTGATAAAGTATACATCTACTCATAGGTCCACTCACCTGGCCTCAAAAAAGCTATAAAACATACGTGTGTGTATGCTGCATATAAAGTTTATATTAGCCTATCTGGGGATTTGAATGAAATGCCCCAACCAAAAAAAAAATGCTCTTGTGTTTTCAACACTTGGCCCCCAGCTGAGGGAAAGTTGTGGGGCCACTGAGAAGTAAGAGCTTTGAGGTAATATATCTCAACTCTGATTATTTCCTTCCTGCTGATGTGGAGATATGATGACAGCTGGCTGTTTGCTCTTGCTCCCTGCCATGAGGAAACCACATCCCAAAAACATTAAACTGGGTTTGGTGGGGCTCATCTTTAATCCCAGCACTCAGAAGGCCAAGGTAGGAGGATCGCCGTAAGTTTGAGGCCAGCCTGAGACTACAGAGTGAATTCCAGGTCAGCCTGGGCTAGAGCGAGACCCTACCTCAAAAAACAAAAACAAAACAAACAAGCAAAAAAAAAAAGAAAACATTAAACCCAAACAAGCCTTTTCCTTCCACAAACTGCTTCTTGTTGGCTGATTTGCCCCAGCAACAAGAAGCGTACAGAATAGCAGGTGTCATGACTGCATTCGCATACAGGCTTTCTTCTTATTCAGCCATGACCACCTTTCCTCTCCCCTTCCCGGTCCTCCTGCCTCTTCTTGCTGGTCACCTTTGTCCCCTAAAGAACAAGTTCCCCTTTGCTTTATGTCACATCTGTTCCA
>PVHP010020217.1:0-30922 GCA_004024765.1 Zapus hudsonius | reverse complement strand
TTTTTTAAGTGCCCCAAAGTCCCAGTGACTCTAGGTGGCCCATCATCCAGTGCAGACACAGGCCACTCCCACCATCAGAGAAAGCTCTCTGAGACAGAGGTGGCACACACCATGTCAGCCACATTACCCGAGCCAGGCTTCCTGTTCCAGCTCCATGTGGTGGTGCCCACTTGTAATCCAAGCATTCAGCAAACTGAGGCCGAAGGATCGAAAGTCGGAGGCTAGAATGGGCTGCATAGTAAGACCATGTCTCAAGCCGCCACCCCCACCCCCCACCTACCTGTCCTGGTTCTCGTTCTCACTCTTAGACAAGTCAGTTGACTCACCTGGGTTGACTTTGTCTAGAAATCGCGGATAGTGTTCACTCATCGTCCCTCAGGACTGCTGGGAGGCGTGGTGAGGTCAGTGTCAGGAGAAAGAGCTCTGTGAAGCACTGTCCCTGTCCTGGGCGCCATTCAGGAAATCCACACGCTGCCCCTCCTTGAATGTCACAGTCTGTTCATAGTTGAGTTCTCTTCTTCCTCTGACAGCTCATAACAGTGACCTAGAGGAAAGAGTAACTGATTGCAAGGAATCTAGCAGGAGAACGGAGGAGATGCAGGTTAGAATGTGAAAGATGTGTGCGCACGCATGCACGCTGGGTGCTGGGGATCCATCCAGAGCCTTGTGCATGGTAGACAAGAACTCTACCACTTCAGTGGTTTGATCCAGGCGTGCCCCATAGACGTAATGTGTTCTGGATGCTCCGTTCCCAGCCGATGACAGTTCTGGAATTGGATCCTTGCTGGAGCTGTGTTGTTGGGGGCCGGCTCATGGGGGTTCTAGCCAGCTTCCCCTCGACAGTGTTTGGCAAACCTTCCTGCCGCTGTTTGCAGTGCTGTGATGGAGGTGATGTCCACCCTCAGCTCATGCCATCATTTTCCCTGCCATCATGGAGCTTCCCCTCAAATCCTCTCATCAGCAACCACTGAGCCACATCCCCAGCCCCCTTTCTGATTTCTGACTATCAGTCTCTGTTTTTCCTCTCTCTTCCTCCCTTCGTCTTTCCCTCCCTTTTCTCTCTCCTTCCTCTCTCATTCTTCTTTGAGAGCCTCATCCCTCCCAGTGATACCTAGTATGCCCAGGAACACTTTTTAGGTCTTGTACTCAACTCCCTAGGGACAAAAACACGTCTCCAGCCCAGAAGCCAGCAGGGCCTCTTCCTCCTCTCAGCCCCTCCCCTCCTCTCCTCCTGTGCAGCCTACAGAAACAAAACAGGAGGGAAAGTTGCTTTCTTTTTAAAGCCCATAAAAGGAGCCTTAGAGGCAAGTCTCTATTTCCGTGGTAACAGGGTGATAATTACTGCATTGGCCTTCCTGGAGGGCCCCTTTTCTGCCCTTGCCCCTGGCTTCCTTTCTAAGTAGGAGCTGCTTTCTTGTGGGATCCGTGGGCAGGGGCCACCTGAGCCGAACGGGTGGGGTGTTGACAGGAAGCTAGCCAGCTGCACCTTAAACCACAGAGCATTCTCCAAAGGGTCACAAAGGCTCCTCTGCAGAGAGTGGCTTCTCTGAGCATACAAGGTCCTGCTTAGAAAGACGCCCGTGCTGTGGGGACCCATGAGTCTCCCCACTCCCTCGCCCAGCTCCACAGGGACGCAGGTGACAAGCTCAGCTAGGTGAAGGCTAGAGCACATATGACCTCACAATGCATTTTCTCTAGTAGCTCCTTTCAACAGTTGCATTCAACAGAAAACAACTCCATATGTTTTATTGCGTAGGAAGTTAGGATAGGGTAAGTTATGCCTTGTAATAAACTCCAAAACTCTTCCCCTTACCATCTGGCCACGGCAGGCCAAGGTGAAGCTGCGTCCTACGTCACTCTTACGCTGGGATTTAGGGTAGACTTTCTAGCATTGACAATCCTCACAACAAGGAGAAAGCCAGTATAGCCAGTCACACTGTTTTGTGTGTGCGCGCATGCGTGCGCATCGGCATACGTATGTACAGGTGTGTGTGCGTGTGTGTGTGGAGGCCAGAGGTTAATGATGGGTATCTTCCTTAGTTGCTCTCCGCCAGGTTCTTTGAGACAGGCTCTATTTCTGAATCCAGAGCTCACTGATTTGCTAGACTATCTAGCCAGCAAGCCCCACCCTCTTCTGCCTCCCTGGCACTGCTGCTCCACTCAGCCTTTAGGTCAGGTCCTCTTGCTTAAGTAGCCAGCACTTCACACAACGAGCCACCCCTCCCCTCCCAGCCCCCACACTGCCCCTTAGAGCTTCTTCCTAGAAGTGACCCTGGAACTGGCGATCACTTGTTATTGACCAGAGGAAGTCATTTGACTACACTTCACATTCTCAGACATAGCCAAGTAGAGCTCTACCTGAGAACGGAAAGCACAGGCACACCTGCCTTATTATACGAGGGACAGAACTTCTGTCCCCACCTCTCCATGTGTATAAACAGCTGCGTGTCATACAGCTGGCTGTATACTTCCTGTGCCTCTTCTCCAGGTGGGGACAGTGAACAGGCATTCGGGGAGGAACACGCAGCTGATGAGTTAATGAATTTTGCTGGTTCAGTTATATGTCAATGAAGTGCTTGAACTGTGTTTTGATGTCAACCATTGAGCACTTACTGTGTGTAGTAGGCCCGTGGGTTGAAGGTTGAGGAGGACATAGATCCTTCATAGGCAAGTTGAGGGGAGAGAGAGCCTCCAGTGTCTTTCCATGTTCTCACTGTGGTCCTCCATTCTGACTGTGCTTTTATCCAATAAAGAGCAGGAGGGGGCTGAGCTGCCTGGGGATGTGGCTCAGTTGGTAGAGTGCTTGCCTAGCTTGCATCGCCTGAATGGGTCACCCAGCACTGCGTAAAATCAGGTGTCCTCGTACATACGTGTGACTCCCATGCTCGGAAAGTAGAGACAAAAGGACCAGAATCTCAAGGACATCCTTGGCTACATGGCCATTTAGTGAGGCTGGTGGCTAACCTGGGCTACATGAGCTCGTGAGACCATCTCAGAAGAAGTAAAAGGACAAGAGGTGTGTTTCTTCTGTTTTTGTCAGTGGTGATTGAAAGATCCTTTAGAATCTGCCAAATGGAGCTATTTATCTCTTCATCCATGTGGCATTTCTTTTTCTTTCCTTTAACAGTAGTTTCCTTTGCAACATTTTATTTTTTTTTTGTTTGTCTATTTTTTTTTTTTTTTTTTGATGAGGGCCTCACGTCGCCCAGGCTAAGAATGACCTTGAACTCCACCTCCCAAGTGATAGGATTACGTGTGTGTCTCACAAACCCAGCTAGCCTCTATCAGTGTGCAGCCTAGCTGAGCTTTCTGTTACGGGAATGCCAGCTCTGCCTCCACTGAGCAGTGTGTGTGCCCCCCCCCCGTGACCTCCTGGGGGCCCTGCAGAGGTGTCCAAGGTCTCCTGTGATCTTCCTGCTGGTCCTGCTGCTCAGCTCTGCTGCCCAGAGAGCTTTATCCAAGGCCGCTTGGTGTGTAAATCCCTTTCCCCAGGCTGTCTCTTCTAATCAGTTCCAGCCTGTGGAGGCTTTTGATGCCCAGAGTCCTCCACTGTGGTCCTGTCACTTTGCTGTTGAGGAAACTGAAGTTTTCAGTGCCTACTGGTCACTGTCCCAGGCTCCAGGAAGGGAGGCCACCTCTTCATGAGTTTGCGAACTTGAACTGGACCTTTTATGAAAGCAGTGGCCAGCTGTTTTCTGGCGGTGGGAATGACCAGGAACCAAGAGACCTAACCCTGGTAGGACCCCTCCCTTTCATGTATCCCCATTTCTTCATCTGTGGACACTTCAAGGCTGCATGGTAGGCAAACTGGGCACAGCAAGGGCCCCACCTCAGATGCTCCTAGGGTCACCTGCTTCTGGGCTGCTGGCACTTCAGGGATCTCTGGACACAGATCACACTGGTTGACCCTCGGGGTCCTAAGAGAGCCTCTACTATAGACCCCAATGGCTGATTTGAATTTCAGCAGCTAGGGATGAGGAGGCTGATTTATTACCTCATTAACGCCTGGTGTTCAGTGCTGTATGGTGGCCTGAAACTGATCTGAAGAGAGACTGGCATTTTGAGGGATATTGTAAGATCATGTGACAGAGATTAAGTTGAGGCAGGGAAATGAGGAGGCCACATTTGCTCTGAGGGCCCCTCTCCCAACCCGAGGATATCTGTTGTCACCTCTCCCTGAAACTTACCCTGAGCTTTGGGAAGAGGGGGGTTCATGACCTGCCGGTTCCTCAGTGACAAAGAGAGACTTGAGAAAGCAGCTATTCCTGTGGTCTGTCTGGGTGTGGTTTGTGGGTAACCCATGATACGCAGTACTTGAAGGGAACAGAACCACAGGGCATTGTGGTTTGGGTTGGAGTCTGTTATGTCACCTTTTATGGGGTACAGAGTTGGGTACAGACACCCCTTGGAGTACCCACAGATCCAGTGCACTCAGAACAGTCAAGAGTAAGTTCCTGGCTTCCTTGATCCAGGCAGCTGTGATGGACCCATCTGCCCTAGGACGCCTCTGGCCCTCTCTCCTCCCGGAGCCCAGGCAGGATATTGCGGGGCCTCTCATTCCTCCAGGATCCCCACAACCACCACATGTGCTCTGATTGACATTTGAGATGTGGCTGCTAGGTTGGGTACCACTCCCCCTGCCCCCGGGAGGCTATGGGCAAAGCAAGCAGGTACAGCTATGGTCCAGGCCCTAAAGTGGGAAGAAGGAACCAGGATGTTTGCAGTGCATTTCATGAAAAGATGGATGTTAATAAGACCATCAGTGAGCTTTGAGCCTTGATCCCTTCCAGTCCACGCACAAGTATCGACATATTCTCCTCAGATAGTCTCTAGCTCTCCTTGCTACCTACCCCTCGCCACAGCGACAGCAGTCAGGCTGTCATGCCCAGGCTGTCATCTGACCTCCTATTGTGGCCTTTAGATGGTACACTTTTCACCCAGTTCCATTGTACCTTCCTGACAAACCTCAGATCCCCATTGCCGGGGCTCCACTGCACATAGCATGAAGTTCAGGCTTCTTCAAGGAGCTGCGTGTTTGGGTTCCCTCCACCTTCTGGCCTCCCCTCACCCCACATCCCCTCTTCCACGATTCCAGCCTTCCTCCAACCCCTTGAACTTACCCTCCTTCTCCTCCCTGCAGAACCTCAGCCTGGGATGATGCACTTCTGCCTTTGCTCATCCGCCTCCTCAGATCTAATCGCACAGCACCTCAGTGCCTGGCCCTGACCACTCCACCAGCCAGAGGCATCCGCTGGGAATTGCTTTGAAAAACTGTGTTTCCTCTCCAGTGTGCTTATTCCATGTCCATTGTTTTATCTTTATTTTTATTTATTTATTTGTGCCAGACTCTCACAGTATTGTCCTTGCTGGCCTTGAACCATCCTGCCTCAGCCTCCCAAGTGCTCCCTGGTCACACCCCTTGTTTTCATGGTTGCTGATGTTTGTTTATTTGTGTGAGTTATCGCCCCACTGAGTCTAAACATGAGCAAAACAGAACAAAAGCCAGGTCAGTTCTGCTCTTGGGCACATTCCCTGCCCCAGGACAGGGTCTGCTCCTTTTCTGTAGACCACAGATGGAAGGGTGGATGGTGCCTTGAGCACATGTCAGGCACTGTGACTCAGGACTGGGGTGCAGAGTATTTACGATCAATGCACTGCAGACACCAGTCATGTAGAACAGATCTGTGACCAAGCCGAGAAGGGCTGTGACACACTGAATGAGGCATCACACAGCCATAAACCACTCTTAATGACCGCTGAAATCAACCCTGGGACCTTGGTTTGTGGTATGCCATAGCTTCAAGGCCTGCCTTCCAAAAATGGGCTCTGGGATGTATAATGGGTTCCACATGACCCGTAACCATTTTTGGAAAATCTGTTTCAGCCTGTGACTCTCTCCTATTGTGGGTTTCAGATGGTGCATTCTCCACCTGTCTGAACCATCCTCAACCTCCAGGTGTTCACTGTATCCTCCTCCTTGAGCTCCCAACAACCTTGGCAGCCAGTGTTACTGAGTGATTGATTAGAATGCCTGGGAGTCAGTGTTATTCAGTGATTGATTAGAATGCCTGGCTGCCAATCGTGGCAATTTCACAGATGAGAAGAGTGAGGCACTGTGAAGCCAAGATGCTTAGCTCAGAGATCAAGGTTCTAAAAGTGGTTTCCATGTCCATCACTGTGGCCACAATGTCCTCTTTGCTTTGTGATTGTTTCAGGAGTCCCCCTGCTTCTATCCTAGGGAAAGTCTGATTAGGGAAAGAAAAGCAGAAACTATTGCAGACGAAGACTCTAGTGGGTAACTTGCAAAAGCTGAAGTAGTTAACACATGGAGCGTCCCGGCAGGAGGTCCGCACTTTAACCTGCTAAAATAAAATCCCCAGCAGAGGTCTTGAAACAGAACATGAAAGGGTTTATGACCCTGTAGACGTGAACTTCTCTCATTGCCAAGCTATAATTCCAGCTCTGCATTGGGAGGAAAGATCAGAGCCGTGATTCGAGGAGGCCCCGATTGTGTTTCAAGAGGACTGTGGACGATGGACCGCCTGGGAGGACAGCGCGGGCTGGGGGAGGGGCAGGGTGTCTGGCAGAGGCAATTAAATGTACTTGGCTTCTCATTTGAAAGAAAGGCCCCAGGAAGCCCCTGAGGTCCTGGGTCTTAATGATCTGCAATCGGGAGGTGGTGAACAGAGCCAGTAAGCTGGAGGAGATCCTCTGGGCAGGCCTGCCTTGACTGTCCCCAGCTGGACATGTGGAAGGGAGGCCTCTCTGCACCAGCGGCACTTGTCATGCTAATGGCTCAGCCTCTCTGTGTCTTCAAGGTCAGCTCCCAAGTTGAGGTTGGAGCCCTCAGCAGGGCTGGGCCTCTGTCTTCTCTTCTCCCCCTGTGCCTCGGTGGTGCTTCCTGGCACTGAACGTGGCCAGCCCTGGAACTCAGCCAGGTATTGCCCATCAGAAGGCACGTGTCCCTGGCCTGCTGGAACGTCACTGACCTGACGGGAGAGTGCCAAGTGTAATTGGATCCTACCTGTCCCTGTCATTGCCCAACCTCAGGTCCACTTTACAACCTGTGGCACCAAACATTCATCATGGCGCTTTTTGCCTGGGCTTTTTGTGCCAGGCCTGCTTGTTTGCCCCTTCCCTCTGCTCAGATGCCTCCTTCCAAGGCATGCCAGCCTCAGTTCTCTTGGCTGCCCAGGAAGAGAGCAGAGGCCTCCACTGTCCCCAGCCATCAGGTGGTTCTGACGCATATTGTGAATCAGGATGTCAGTCACGGCTACAGAGTCCAGAGGGGTGCTGGGAGCTCCTGAGTCTTGATAAAAACAACAGTGAGGTCAGACCACCAGCCTGAGCGGGCTCCAGCTCTGCATGTTGGTGAACCCTGAAACCCTGGAGGCCCAACTGCAAGTGCCGAGCTCCTTGAACTCCAGAAGCTAGATGCTTCCAGGGAGCACTTAAAGGACCCTGTGTAATCCTTTAATTTCATTTTGTGGTGTGCGTGTTATACGCGCATGTGTGTGTTGTGTGTATATACAAGTATGTGTGCACATGTATGTGTATCCATGGTCAGAGTTCAACATCAGGTGCCCTCAGTTGCTCTCTACCTCATTCCTTGAGACAGGGTCTCTCACTGAACCTTCAGCTACACCTGCTAGCCCCACGCCACAGCATCCAGCTTTTCACAAGGCTCCTGCTTGCACAAGAAGCACTTTACTGACTGAGCCGTCTCCCCAGCCCACACCTTCGTTTGTAGGTCTAACCTAATCTAGAGTTTCATTTTCTACCTTTGAACTCCACATCAGCTGAAGAAATTCCTCACCTGAGGCCCGGGCATGGTTCTGTGGACACTGGTTTTTCTCATTCTTAGCTGAGGTCTGTGGTAAAAGTCAGGTGCAGGCGGGTGGAGATGACCTGGAATGTAGGTGCCCACCTAGCCTAACCCTTCTGTCTACCACAGCATGTGCAGCTTAGAAGCACTGAGCATTTGTCCTCAGTGTGAAGGGTGCAGGACCTGGGCCAGCTGCCAGCCTGGTTAGTTCTGGGCAGGCCCTGTTCCAGCGTGGTGACCTCCCGATGTCTTCACCAGCAGAAACAACATGGGAAACGCTGGGATCCCTCTCAGAGGCCATCAGTTCCATTTGTAGGACTTTGTTCTTGTGTCTCATGAATTTTGTGGGCTCAACACATCCAGTCCAGAGCCCCAAACCATCAAGTGTGACCGTGTGATGCACACTGGAGACCGCCTGGGTCTGATTGCTAGGCTGGGGCTGTGGGGACAGGAGGTCTAGACTGGAGCCCTCTGCTCAAGGATCCCAAGGGGAGCTGTGGAAAGAAGGACCTGTCAAATGAGGCCTCTAAGGTTTCAACATTGTTTGACGGAACAACAGCCCTGCAAGACAGTGCAGGTGGAAGGATTCTCACAGGAGTGGGGCTAGCAGGTCAGGTAAGGTGGGGACATGTGGGGAAAAGAGATGAGCTCGGAGAGTTTTGCTCTCTGGAAGTGGCAGTCCCATCCTGGATGGCTGACGGCTTAGTTTCCAGGCTGTAGAAACTGCTGTTACCTCTGTGTCCTTGGGAAGTGTCCTCCCCTAGCCCCTGGATCTTTCAGAGGTCAGCCCTGTGTCTCTGGAGAAAAGCTTTCCCTAAACAGACCTTGAGAGACAGGGGCAAATGGCTGACTTATTTGTAGATGCCCCCCCCCCCCGCCTGGTATTGGCACTACCACTACGTAATGATTAAACACTACACAAACACCTGCTGACCAGCATAAAGCAGAAGCATGGCTGTCCTGCAGCAGGGAGGAAGCCACGTGGGAGAAATGCTCTTTGTGCTGGGCAACATAGCTTCCAGTGGGAGCCCAGGAAGCAGACCCACACAGGATTGCAGCCACAGGGAAGGTGGAGGGAGAGGGGGCTACAGACCATGGAAGAGAACAGCCTCAGACAATGCTGCACCCAGGTTTCCTCTATAACCCTGTGAATGAGATGTTACAGAGTAGGACCTGGAGCTGGGATCAGGCGAGGTCTGCACCCAGGGTCCGGTTCATCTGCATCCCTGTCTCTAAGGGTGCAGCTGACTCCGAGAGGCTAGGTCATTTATTTAGAGTCACACAGAAAGAAGGTACTAGAAACAGCACTAAAACCCAGACCCTTTGATCCTTCGGTACAAGCTCTCCCTGCCCCCTTGACCTAAGGGTCAAGTTACTCAAAGTGTCAGGTTTGGGATGGACACCACTTCTGGCTTTAGTTCTGCCCACCTCCGTCTACCTCTTGGCTGCCCAGGAAGAGAGCAGAGGCCTCCACTGTCACCAGCCATCAGGTGGTTCTGATGCATATTGTGAATCAGGATGTCAGTCACGGCTACAGAGTCCAGAGGGGTGCTGGGAGCTCAGGAATCTTGATAAAACAACAGTGAGGTCAGACCACCACCCCTAGGAGCCTGGAGCTCATAGCTGTGGGGTCTGCAAGGAGCAGGTTCTGCGTACATGCGCAGAGGAACTACCTAGTGCTAACAGGTGCCCAGCAAGGGGCTCTAACGCCTCATTTTGATGTTCTTGCGATGGGGCTGCAGCTCAGTCTTCCAGGAGAGGGTTGGCCTGGACCCTCTCCTCTCCCTGCCAGTGCTTCTACTGAAAGAAGATGATGCCTGAATCCCTGGTTGCTTTATGGATGACAAACACTAAGCCCCTCTCAGACGTACTAGCCTGGCTCTAAATGCCACCAGGCGTGTGTGTGGAAACAGGGCTTCTCATCACCTTCATTTTCCCTAGGTTCCTTTCGATTCAAGGACTTGAGGTATGATGATCGTTCTTTTTTAAAAAAATTTATTTATTTGAGAGAGAGAGAGAGAGAGGCAGACAAAGAGAATGGGCGTACCAGGGCCTCCAGACACATGCGCCCTCTTGTGTATCTGGCTTTACATGGGCACTGGGAAATCGAACTTAGGTCCTGCATTGCAGGCAAACACTGTAACTGCTAATCCATCTCTTCAGCCCTGATGATCGTTCTTTAAAAACAGAAGGGGAGGGAAACGAGTCCCATGTGGGGTGGGAGATACTCTGTCAGGAGTGTCCAGGGAGGGGAACTAGAACGACTGAGCACATCACTGTGACTGTCAGGGCCCAAAGGCTCCACGTGTCACCTCATCCTGCTGAACTCTTGCAAAGTTGGTGTGACCTTTACCTTTGAGCTAGAAAATGCAATGGAAACTCAGCGAAATTAACTTGCCTAAGGTTGAAAAACTTGGAGAGCCCGGGCAATATAACAGTACCAGTAGGATAGTGATAGTGGTGGTGATTATGGTGGGGGTAGCTGGCTCACTCTCTTGCTGCTTCCTGCCAGCTGCTGTAGCACGATGGGATGCCATCCTCTCCTCTGCCATGTTTCCTCTGCCTGCCTTGATGAAGCTTCCCTTCAAGTTTTTTGGCTTATTTCTACAAAATAAACCATTTCCTCCCATCAGCTGATTTGGTTACTAATTTGTCCAGGCAATGGGATGTAACTACCACAGGAGCCCTTGAAATCAAAAGCTGATTTTCTTCTCAGGCCCTAGAAAGCAGTGATCAGGAGCTTACAGACGCCCTGCTTTCTGAAAGAGAATTCAATTACTGAGGGAAATGGTGGTGATTCCTTTCCTTGGCAGCTCACTGTCTGTGTGCTGATGGTGTGTTAGGAGACAACCTCTCGGTGCCCTGGGCCTGGCCCCATCTCTCCCCACCGTTGTGTGGGCTGGGTTGTTTTCCCTGAAGAGACTGATGTACTTCAGAGGAGGGAAGTGTTAGGCTAGAAATGGCTCTCCAGGTTGAAGTAGCTAAGAGTGTGTTCATTTGCTGCACGCCCCCTGAGTCACCAGATGGTAGGTGTGACCAGTCCCTGAAGAAATTGGTTCTCCTTTTAAAGGGAGGGCCTCTCTTCATGTGTCTGCCCATCGTTGCAGTAGGAACACAGGGCAGTGGTGCCAAGAAAATAGCTGCCCCCAGCTCGAGCTGCTGCTCGGGTCACAGCAGAGGTGATGAGCCTCTGGTGGAGTCATATTTCCTTCCCCAGCTCCTCACCATGGGCTTGTTGAGTTAAGGTGGTTTTCAGTGTTGGTCAGAATACTCTGTGGTAGATTAGGATACTCCACCATCAGGCACACAACTGGGTGGTTAGTTAGCATGATCGCCCTGTGCTCCCAAACTCCTGACCTGTATATTTTAAGCTCCAGTCAATCAGAGCTTGTGTGTGTCAGTCTTCATCCATATCTCTGTCTCTTCTCTTCCTGTCTCTCTAACCCTCCTCCATGACTTCTTGAGGTCCAGAAACTTCCAGGGAGCTTTTCCACTCCCTGACAGCTGGCAGAGATTCCAGAGACGAAGTAGAAATGCCACCTGCCGTTGTTGTCATCCCCCCAGTCCCTGGCTGGGAGCAGAGGCTCTGGCAGAGATAGGGGCTGGACTGGATGGGGGTGCTCACACCAGGCCGGGTCCAGGCACAGCCAGCAGACCTGGCAGTAGGAAGAACAACCCCTGTGGGAGAGAGCTCAATTTAGCCTCATGCATGGATCGCTGTCTGTGTTGCTTGTGTCTTTGGCAGTTGCAAACTGGAGCTCCCCAGATCTCTTCTCTGTCCCTTTATTCAGCTAGATAACCATTCATGCACTACGGCGTGTATGCCCACACATGCTTAATGCCCGGCATCTGATGAGCGCTTTGCCCTAGGACGGTGCTGGACACAGTTTATAAATGGAGTAGGATGGAAGAGAACAGGATGCTGTCACTTAACCACTGACTGAAAGACCACCCTGATGGCCGGCCCCACTTCCTGCTCCCGTCCTGTCCTTCCTGTGGTGTTCACATGCATCCCAGCACGGCTGCACAGGGTTCCCCGAGACCTCGCTGACGACCTTTGGAATTCCTAGCCTACGATGGAGAGAGATGGAGGGGAAGCGAAGTCATGTTTCGGGCATTTGGTGATGAGAGGCAAGGCACCGTCTGTCTGTGGGCATGTCGCGGAGTTGAGCCAAGTGGCTTCTAAGTTTCTCTTCAGGTCTGAACATGCAGGGTGACCTCATTTCTGTATAACCCTGTGTACACTTGTGGATTTGAACGTGAATGCAGGAAGCAGCTGCTTGGCAAACTCTGAGTTGTTTGAAGAGACCTAGAGCCTGTCTCTGGCTGCTCTGCATGGGGGTGAAATGCTTAAGGACGCTGCTCCCCCAGAAGCAGGATGCACACAGTGCTGCGAGGCCTCCAGCATGCAAAGCAGAGTGGCCATCATTTTCCTGGTCCCCAGGGCTCTTCTTGCAGAAGTAGAGAATGCCCGAGGGCACCCACCCCATCCTGCTTAGGATCAAGTTCCCACTCTGTGACCCTGGGGCTTCTCCCACCTCCCTCCCTCTCTCCCACTACACTTCTTTCCTCCAAAGCTGTCCTCCTGGCCTTTGCAGAAGCGCCCTCCTCCCTTGCCTATTCCTTTGGGACTCATGTGAAGTGTCATTTCCTCCAGAAAGCAAAACTCCTCCTAGGGGCCCCAGTATTGTGATAGGGCCACCTGTCATATCTCCCCCAAGCATCCTGAGACCAAGGACCTGTCTAAACCACCGCAGCCTCAGGCAGCCCGCATAGCTTGTATTGTCCCTTAGGTCTCCCATGTCTCCTCAGTGCGCCCCCCTTCTCCCTGGGGAATGACTCTCACTCTGACCCTCGCTCTCCTAAGTGAGAAGATGCCTTTTCTCTTGAAACACTTTCTTTTTGGCTTTTCTTTCTTTCTTTTTTTTAATTATTTTTTTGAGATTCAGGCTTTACTATAACAAGTGAGTGAGAGAAGGGGAGAGAGGGAAGGAAGAAAAGAGAGATGGGAAGGGAAGGAGACAGGTGGGCTGAAAGAAGAAGGGATGAGAGGGAGAGAGAAAGAGGGAGATAGAGAGGGAAGAGAGGTGTACACACCAGGGAAAGAACGAGAGGGCCCAAGGAAGGGAAATGGAGGCGGGAGAAAGAAAGCAGGTACACACACTAGGGAGTAGAAAAGCCATAAAGAGTCTCTTGAAATGCTGTGTGTGTTTTCAGAAGTGGTGGGGAGAAATGGAATTTGTTTTTGACTTATTGCACATGGACCCTGCATCATTGCCCACTGCTGTGATCAAAGACCTGACAAGTCAGGAAGGGTTTATTTATTATTTATTTGTTGTTGTTGTTTTCTTTGGTTTTTTTGAGGTAGGGTCTCACTGTAGCCAAGACTGACCTGGAATTCACTATATAGTCTCAGGATGGCCTTGAACTCACAGCTATCCTCCTACCTCTGCTTCCCTCTGGAATACCAGGATTAAAGGTGTGTGCCACCATGCCCAGCTAGGAAGGGTTTATTTTGGCTCTCAGTTTTGAGGGGTTACCGTCCATCATGATGAAGAAGGCATGGCGTCAGGTGTGACCTTCATGATGTGACTGGTTTATGGTCGTGGCTGTGGGCATGTGGCTGCTTGCTCACATCTTGGAGGACTCAGAAGCAAAGAGGTGATAGGAAGTAGGGCTCAACTTTAAACCTTAAGGCTCACCCTGGGGTATTTCACCTTCAAACCCCAGCAGAGCCTCATGGACAAGCCCCTGTGGGTGGGGGGTGTCCAGCAAACCACAACATGGCTTCATGGACAAGCCCATGTGTGCCTGCCATGCAAATCTTGACTCAGTAAGGGTCTGTCTCCTCCTTTTCTGAGGGTTTGACATGACCTTCATCCGTGACACACTTGTGAGGGATGGTGGGTTCTTTGTAATTTGTGAATTTTGAATCCCTACATGCTTTAGACCTCCTGCCCTCAGATCTTACAGCCAGGATCCCAAGTCTGTGATAAGCATGCAGCTGGTGCTCTTATCAGACTGCGGCCCGCCTCTCATGACTGCTGATTGCAGCTCTGCCTCCCCACCCAGTGATCTGGGCCCAAGCCGCCTAATTCTGTGACTGGCTTTATAGCTCTGGCTGAATGGGATCTATTACAGTGTCTTTCAGGCAGCTGCTCTTTGGTAAATTAATACCTGGAGGTCTTTTTCCTTCGCTGGGAAACCGTAAGTACTGTAACAGGCTTTCATTTAAGGCTCTGCAAGGCTTATTTCACCAGATCGCTATTTGGAAGTTCTAACAAGACACCTTTATGAACAGTAACTGTAATACCCTTAATCCGCTGAACTTCCTGATGTTTTAAAGCACGTGGATTGCTGTGACAAGAATCCACTCCTATCACAGTGCCTCTTCCTCTCCACAGCCTGCCGGGCATCCTCAGGACTAAGGTGCTGAGGTACAAACCAAAAAAAAAAAAGAAGCACCAGATCTCCCTCCAGTATTTAATTAGCTAGTGTGGCTGTCAGTCAGCTCCTTCTTGTGTTGTGTTGTGTTGTGTTGTGTTGTGTGGTGCTGAAAATCCAGCCCAGTGTGCTGAGCAAGTGTTCTACCACTTAGCTCCCCTCAGCCCTATACCCTTTTTTAAAAAACAAATTTTGTAGCAATCTGATTTCCTCCTTATTAAATTTAAAAGAATGTTTTATTTGAAACATAGGGTGTTGCTGGGGAGATGGTGCAGTGGTTGAAGGGCCTTGCTTGATGCCCCATCTTCAGTTCCCAAGCTTCCCTCATAAGCTGGATGCAGAAAGTAGAGCAAGTGTCTGGCCTTCCTTTGCAGCAGCAAGAGGCCCTGCACAGACTAATGTGCATACACAAATAAGTGAATACAAATTTTTGTTAAATAAGAAAACATGGAAAATATGGATGAACCTCCGCTAGGAGAAGATAAAGGTCGTAATGCTATGTGATGCAGAGATCCCCTTAGAGTCTTAGTGAGACCCGGATTGTTTTTCTTTTCGTGTAGGTACTTACACATTTTATTTTTAAAAGACCAGGCTTTTGAAAAATATTTTTATGGGCTGGAGAGATGGCTCAGCGGTTAAGTTGCTTGACTCCAGAGCCTAACTACCTGAGTTCAATTCCCCGGTGCCCAACCTAGGCCAGATGCACAAAGTAGCACGTGCATCTGGAGTTTGTTTGGAGTGGCTGGTAGCCCTGATGTGCTTTCTCTCTCTCTCTCTCTCTCTCTCTCTCTCTCTCTCTCTCTCTCTCTCTCTCTTTCTTCCCCCCCTCTTCCTCTCTCCCTCTATCTCACTCTATATCTGTCTGATTGCAAATAAATAATATTTTTATATATTTGAAAGAGAGAGAGAGAGAAGAGAGAGAGAGAATGAGCATGCCAAGGCCTGTTGCCATCACAAACAACATCCAGAGCAAGCACCACTTTGTGTCTCAGGCTTTAGATGAGTACTGGGGACTTGAACCCAGGCCATCATGCATTGTAAGTAAATGCCTTTAACTGCTGAGCCATCTCCCCAGCCTCCAGGCTTTTGTTTAGACAGTCTGTAGCCCAGGCTGGCCTTGGATTCCCTGTGTAGCCAAGGATGACCTTGAGTTTCTGATGTGAGTGCTGCAAACATGTCTTTGGCCTGCTGGATGAGTCCTGTGCTGTCCCAGCTCTCCACGTGTCTCTAGAGAATCCCAAGGCCCATATGCCACTGCTGAGATCTCCACCTAATCCATATCTCAGAGCCAGACAACTCAAAGTGCCAGAGCCTGGATTTCAGCCTGGGGAGTATGGCTATATTCCTTAATGCTAATCACCATTCTGTACACCGGGATGGAACCAGAGGGCTTTTATCATCTCCTTTTGTAACTTGATTTTATGGGATTGCATGAACGTCTTTTCATCAGAATTCCCTGGCACGGTTTATAATAACCACACAGATTCCCATTCTGTGGAAGAGCCCCCCTCTGATTAAATCTTTCCTGCCTGGGAGGGGTGTTCAGGCTGGTTCAGTCCTTTTGTTCTCAGAGACAACAGTGCAGAGACCTTTGTTGGAGCTGGAGCTGGATGTATGCGAGCTAGTGTGGGTTTCCCATAAAGCCTCTCTCTATATCTTCCTTGCCACTGGCATGCCTGTAGGGACGCCCTGGAGGCAGCGTATGATGTGAGGACTTGCCCGTGATGGGGCTGCGCTGAACCATTCACACCCTTTTTGCATCCATCCTCCATTGTTCCGGGGACCATGTTTGGGGAGAAGGTTGCTTAAGAATGGAATGTCTGTTCTATGCAGTTAGCTGTCCGCAGCTGAACCTCCAACTTGACATCTGTCTGCTTTATACTGTGAATTGAATTGAGAATTTTCTCTTTCTCCCAAAATCTGAAGGAAAGTACAGAACTAGAAACTGCTGTGATTCTAACCACTCATGGTCACCTCGTCTTCTAGACAGGGAAGGAAGGGGAAGGGACTTACTGTCCACTCTGATACTCACCAGTGAAGGACCTCGGGAGGACAGCCCCGCCCCGTCACCCACCCCATGCGCCAAGGGCCAGGCTCAAGGCAAAAACTCAAAGATGATTGAAGCTGCTTTTAAACATGGGCTTTGAAAGCAGAGGACGTAGATCCCACCAGCAGCGTGTCTTATGGTGAGCTAGCCAATCCGTGTCTTTCCCTCTTTCTCGTATAAATTGGGGATAATATTGACTTGCAAAGGGGAATGTCAGAGGGATTAAGTAAGACCAGAGAAATGAGCTCAGCAGTGAAATTTAGAACTCTCAGGACGCTGGTTTCTGCAGAAAGCATACCTGGGTCCAGATTTTGTTTTTAGCATTGAATAACCTCTCTGAGCCGTAACTCATGGGTAGGCTGGGGATAAAATCCAACTTCTTAGGCTTTATACCAAGCTGGGACACAGCCAGTGTTCTCGGTCCTTGCTGGCTGTAGTTTTCTCTAGCAAGCACAAGCTCACTGTACTCACTGTATGTCTGTAAGCACTCACCGTGAACTGTCCCTATATTCCTCCTCCCCATTCAAAAGAGGTTTTCTCCCAGAGGCTAACGGTCAAGTGGAAGTTTAATTCTTAACCTGTCTGTAACTGTTCACCTAACTTTCCTGCTCAGCAAACAACTAGAATGAGTTGGGCTCTTAGCCAAACTCCCCCCACCCCAACACACACACATACTTGACTTAGACAAGACTGTGGTTTAAAGATGGTGGTAGATTTTGCGACTCTATTTTATGGTCCTATAAACTCAGAAAGGAAATAATGAAGCACCAAAACTAAGGTACAAAACAGGTTGCAAGGGTTGTGTGACATGAGGTCATCATAGGGCTGGGTACTTGTCTCCTAACAAAGCTACAGTGGATTCAGGGGCTAACCTAACAGAGGACCCAGCATGGCTCATGAGTTAGTTTCACGGGGAATGAATGAATTTCTTTTGAGATCTAGGGGTACGCTTTATGTTTGCAGGAGCCTTTAAGTTCTTCGAATCACCGGCCAGCCAGCAGGATGACAGGCTGGGAGGGAGCGGCACAGGAGGAACAAAGTCCCCAGGTGGTTGACTTAAGTCCCAGCAAGCTGGGGGCTGCTTGCTATGATCCCGCGTCTTTGTTCTCCCCACTATCCACCCCAGCCTGTCCCCTTCCTCAAGCTGCAGTGGATGGACACACAAGAGGACTTCCTTGGAGCTGTAACCACACTAGAAAACACCAAGGAAGGCTTGGAGAGATGGCTTCCTGGTTTAAGGTGTCCAGGAAGCCTGCAAAGCCTGTCAGCCCCACTTGCACCCCAGGACCCTCAGAAAGCTACAAAGTGGTGCATGCATCTGGCATTCATGAGCAATGGCAAGAGACCCTGACATGTGCCTATGCACACAAATCAATTAAATTTCAAAAAGGAAAAAGCCAGAGTACCTTTGAATAGTTTACTCAGTACTTGTGTCTTTTTAAAAGTTCCTGTTCAGACTCTGAATTCTCTCTCTGTCCACAGGAGAAAGGAAGACAGAGGCAGCCCCAGGACTTGCTGGCTAGCTAATATGGTCTCATTGATGAGTTCCATGTTTAATGAGAGACTATCTCAAGAAAAGTCAGGTGGAAATGGCCAAGCATGGTGGCTTATGCCTGTGATCCCAGCATGAGGGAGGCGGAGGTAGGAAGACTACCAGGGGTCCAGCCTGGTCAGTTTGGCCTAGAGTGAGATCCTGTCTAAAAAATAATAAAGATGTTGGAAGGTTGCTGAGGAAGACACGCAGTGTTAACTTCTGGCTTCCACACACAAATACACAAACATGCCACACATAAAATACAAATGCTTGCCGGGTGTGGTGGCGCACGTCTTTAATCCCAGCACTCGGGAGACAGAGGTAGGAGGATCGCCGTGAGTTCAAGGTCACCCTGAGACTACAGAGTGAATTCCAGGTCAGCCTGGGCTAGAGCGAGACCCTACCTTAGAAAACCAAAAAAAAAAAAAAAAAAGGCTCCAATTTCCAGTTTCTGAAATACCTGCTGATGATCTCACAGCTGCTGCCCATGGCCTTGAAGACAGTGACACAGGAGTCTCCATGGGGGCTGCTGGAGCCCAAGGTGCTTGAATGGACATTTCTTCTTGAAACACCCTCACCTCTTCTATAGTGACTTGCGATAAATTATGCTTGTTTTTGATTTCACTGCCTGACATTCTTACCCATAGCTGACTCTAAGCTCCATGAGGGGAGACAGAGACCTTCTGTGCTTCTCATGTTACAGTTTCCCCAGCACAACCTGTGACACATGAAGATCAACACCCAAGGGACTGGGGAGAGGACCTGAGTTCAGACCCTCGGCCCCCACGTCAAAGTTGGGGGTGTGGTGACACATGCCCACAATCTCAGAAATAGAGACGCAGAGGCAGGAGGGTACCGAATCAGTGAGCCCCGAGTTCAGTAAGAAACTGTGTCTCTAAGAATACGGTGGTGAGACATCTAGGGAGACATCCGACATCAACCCAACCTCTAGCTCTCCACACACACACACACACACACACACACACACACACACACACACACACACACACGTGCACCTGCGCACACATGTGTGCCCACATACCACATGCATGTAAATGAAAACCCCACTCGGCCAATATTTCTTCAGCTAATATTTTAAAGTGAACAGTCATAAAAATCGAGTGGGTGCCATTACATCATGGAATTTGGCAAGAAGATATGGTATATCTATATATAATATACCAGGAAGTAGTAGACGCTGGCAGAGGACTCGGGTAACTTGCTCATTGCTGGCTTACTGAATGTCTTTTTTTTTTTTTTTGGTTTTTCGAGGTAGGGTCTCGCTCTAGTCCAGGCTGACCTGGAATTCACTATGTAGTCTCAGGGTGGCCTTGAACTGATGACAATCCTCCTACCTCTGCCTCCCGAGTGCTGGGATTAAAGGCATGTGCCACCACACCCGGCTTTACTAAATGTCTTAGTGTCATCTCTTGGCATAGGGACCTGGAGGTGCTCCCTCCTGCGAACTGTATGGTGTCACGGAAACCAAATAGGATTTGCCCTCAGTCTGTGGTATAGTGGCCATATATCTGTAAACCAGACATGGAATTCTCTGAGCCCGTTTCTTTCTCTGTAACCGGGGGTTATCGTATGTGTTAAAACAGTTCTGAAAGTTAGGTATGGAAGAACCTGAGCTTCAGAGACAGTCGATCTTATAAATCTTAATTATTGTTATCACGAAGAGTAATTTCGTTTGGCTGTGCATGCCCTTCATTGGAAATGCTGCCATTTTTGAGCTGTCATAGCTGACTGGCACCCTGTCACAAAGCGTATGTCTGCTCTGAGGCCCCAGCCTGAGCTCATAAGCTTCTGAGGATGCCAGTGCCCACGTAGGCATGTTCTTCAGCCTCTCGGCCTCCGGTTTTGTTAGCTCGCCTGTGGTTTCCAGCTCCTGGAAATACAGGTAGAGAGAGGATGGATCCTCTCCCGGGAATGAAGCCTTTCCTTGGGAGACTTCTCAAGAAATTACCAACCGGAGCTAATAGGAACTGTAACCCCACCGGGAAGCTGGTGGTTAGAGACTGGAGAGAAAGAGGGGCTCTGGGGTCAGTGAAGTGGGCCAGGACCCACAAGTGCTGCCCAAGAGCCTTCCCAGGAAGGGAGGCTGCTGATGCAGTGTTCCTCCGGGTTCCCAGCAAAGAGGGAAGGGCTTGGCGAAAGAGACGCGAGATGCCAAGGTGTGAGGCATGCTGGGTTCTGAAGATCTGCAGAGAACAGAGTTTCTCTTGCATTAACGTTGCCCCCACTGCGTCATCTGGTGACAGCCCCTCCCTCCTTCCCCTTTGCGCCTTCTTTCCCAATGCCTGGCTTCCTCCGTGGGGGCTGGCTGTCTCATCTCCTTTTATCTGGCCCTTCCCGGAGCCGGAGCCTCCTTTGCTGTGTGGCTATTATAGAGTAGTGCTTCCAGAGACCACCTCTCACGGGTTCTTTCCTTCACCCATCTCTTGCACAGCAGAGGTCACGGTGACTTCACTTGCTTGCTCCTCCGTGGGAATGGCACTGTTGAGGTGACTGGTCCTTATGTTCCCAGTGTCCAGTCTGGAGCCTGGCACAGGTTTTCGCACTCAGTGACTGTTGTATTTTCTTGTAAATCATCAATTCCCTGTTTCCTTCTATGCTTTGAAGGCTTGGCTTGTCTGGGGACAGAGTTTTGTGTAGCCCCAGCTGTCATTGAACTATGCACCTCTTGCTTTTACCTCACATGTGCTGAGATTACAGACATGTGTACCACCACACCTAGCTTGGTTTTTATTTTTTTGAGGCACTGCCTCATGGTATAGCTCAAGCACAGCCTGGAACCCACTATACCCTTCAGTGACCTTGAACTCAGGGCTATCCTCCAGCCTCAGCCTCCCCAGGTTGGAATTACAGGTATGAGCCAACGTGTCCAGCTTTTGAAGGCTTCGTTGAGTAGTCCTAGGGTTCCCCCTCCACGGTGTACTGCAGATCACACCTAGTAAAATTCTACACCAGACAATACAATGTGTCCCCAACCCCATCCACACACGAGATGCTCTTTTCTCTGTTTCTTTCTACATTCTTGTTCCTTCTTCCAGGCCTTCCTGCCTCCCCTCCTCCCTCTGTCTCTTTTCTCTGTTAGCAACAAGCCATAAGAATGTGACCCAGATGACTGTAAGCTTGGTTCCTCAAATCAGGAAACAAATGCCCATGGCATAAAACCAGGCCTTGTGTAACGATGATGTTGTAAGTCCCAGAGTGTTTGCTTGTAACCCCGGCTTTATGCACAGGCCTCAAGGGGCCAGCGAGTCCCCTGAAGTTGTGTGTTAAACCTTCTTTGTCTCTAGCCATGGAGACGCACTCCTGTGACCCTGCTACTTGGAATGCAGAGCCGAAGGATCCCAAGTTTGAAGCCAGCCTGGTCTAGCAAATTCCAGCATAGCCATAACTATGTAGCAAGACTCTTTCAAAAGCCCCCTCACCCTCCCTCCATATTTTGTAATCTTGTTTGTATGCCTTCTGTCTTATGGGGATATAGGCTTGCATTTCTGTGTGATTATCAGGCGGGTCTGTGACCAGGGAGTTCTGAAGAACCTTTGAGCTAAAGGCCTGGGAAGTATCCCAGGTGCCCCGGAGACTGCTCACAGGTTCAGCTCTAGCTGTCTTAGGCCACATCTGGGAGGAGAGGGCAGTCCTGTCCTTAGAGGGAGTGCAGACAGTGTGTTGATGGGCAAGGCTCGTGGTGAAGGAGGAATTGAGTCAGGGTCTAGGAGGACTTCCTGGGGATGGGACGTCCAATGGCACCTCAACAGCCAGAGGCAGGCTCCACAGAGGACGGTTCCCAGAAGGAAGGACCTTGGGAGACAAGGGAACAAGGGCAGAAGGCAGGTCACACAGGGCCTTCTAGACCAGAGGAATGAATTTGCACTTGACACTAAGTTCCTTGGGAGGAATGGGACAGGGTCGGATGGACACTGAGAAAGAGCCCTGACTGTCCTGTTGAGTGGAGGGTGGAGCCAGGCAGGTAGAGAGGGAGGGAAAAGTGATCAGGATGTGATGGAGGCGTTGATGGAGAAAGCCAACTGGTTTGGGCCAGTCTCTTACTGAGGAGGCTGAGCAGTCATCAGGTTCAGTGTAATTGGGAGGTGGGTTGATTACACAGAACACATGAAGGAAGAGGGGATTCTCCTGGTTAACAGGTCAAGAGGTCGCACATTGAAATGACAAAGGCTTTGGGAGAGGTGATGCAGTCACCCTGGAAGCTGGAAGCAGCCTTTGGTAGAAAGATTAGATCTCAGATGTGTTAAGTACCTGAAGGGTCCTGGTGAGAGGTTGGCTACACACTGTTACATTGCCTGTCTTGCACCCAGCATTTGAAACCATCCAAGAGTTAGGAGTTCATGTACTTAGGAGTTCAGGAGGCAGAGGTAGGAGGACCGGTGTGAGTTCAAAGCCACCCTGAGACTCCATAGTGAATTCCAGGTCAGCCTGGGCTAGAGTGAGACCCTACCTAGAAAAAAACAAAAATAAAACAGAGAGGGAGGGAGGGAGAGAGAGAAGATGGGAGGGGGGGGGTAGGTAGAAAAAGACCAGGAAGACACAGGCTAGTAGTAGAGGCCCAGAAGTCTATACAGGCAAGGAGGGCAGCCCAAGCAGACCCAGAGGCACAGCCAATGAGGTGAGAGGAAGGCCCAGGGTGGAGAAAGTGACCGGTGCCACGTGCTGCTGGAGGTCCTGGGTAGGGGGAGTGGCCATTGGCTTTGGCAGAAAAGAAGCCATGTGTGTGCTTGGGAGAAAGAGACGTCTCATTGGGGTGGTGGCGACAGTCTGACTGGTGGACTGATGCAGTAATGGGACACGAGAAGTACTGGTGACTCCTTTGGGGGGGGTCTAGGGTCTAGCTGAGTTGGTGGCTTGTGTCTCAAGTCAGGGGCAATGGAGAAGTAGTCTCTTCCTGGCATTGTCTCAGTACAGCTGTCACTCAAAATAAGAGTGTCTTGTCAGATCCCTTTCAATGGCTCCCAGGCTCCTGTTTTCTCCTACTTTTTGCTGAGTAGAGTTGAATCAGTTTCTTGGGGTTTCAAAACAAATGGTGCTAACATGGGAACCTTGGCATCATTGACAATGTTACTATGGAGGAGGAAGGTGTTGTGAGAACTCACAAGAAGTCACTGGGATTTGGTCAGTTTAGAAGCCAGGGTCAGAAATGACAGGGGAAGCCGGGCTCCTTGAAGAGAAGGCAGATGGTTGGGTGGCCTTCCTTCCTTGTTTGGGTCTGTTTTTTTCTCTTAGGTTTCTTGGTCACATTGATTGTGATCTGTTGCAGGGAATTCAGTCTTTTCAGTTAAAGCTTCCTTGTTTACTTCTGACCACGGAAAGAAGACAGGAACTCCATCTTTTGCGGTGAATTTGCCTTGTGCATGATGAAAGCGATCTCTACTGGTGTTGGGGATTTACACTAACCTTTGTCACCAGGAGAGACCCCACTTACTCTTGCACCTGCTCTTCCTTGCATAAAAGCCAGGACACCTCCAGGGCCTTGCAGGCACCGTGGCCTCTGCCCTCCTCCTAGGCCCCCTTGGGTTTCCTGGTCACTCTGCCGCAGCTCTGCACTCTTGGACCCTGTGTGTAGGTTGTATCCTGTCTGAGGTTTGGCACAGGCTCTTTCCTGTCCTGGAAAGCTGGTGCCCCAGGTACTCACATAGCCAGCGCCCACACTGCCTTCAGATTTATAATAAAACTCAATTTCTCAACAGGCCTGCACTAGCCTTTCTGTATAAAATTTCAGATCCACTCCCTGACTTAGCCTCCTCTGTAGCCTTTAGCACCAGCTTCCTGTGTAACGCACACTTTGTGTCACTTTACATTATGGTTCACTGATGAGATTTCATAAGTCCACTGGAAGATAAGCTCCGAGTAAGGAGTTTGTCTGCTCTCTGGACTGTTGTGTCCTCCGCACTTAAGAACAGCACTGTGAGACAGGTCACAAAAGCTCTGTGAATACACATTAGGATGAATCGATGGATGGATGGATGGATGGATGGATGGATGGATGGATGGATGGATGGATGGATGGATGGACACCCCCCTCATTCATCTTGGTAGTGAGTCAGGATTTTTATCTGTTGTATTGCTTAGAGCAAAGAACAGCTGTAGGGAATGGTATGGAATTATCATGCACCTGTGTGTTTATGCATGTGTGTATGTGTACACAGGTGTCCTTATGCGCAGTCACCATCCAAGTTAACGCAGGGGCCAGCCAGATCCTCAGTCATGTTGTTAAGAGTAATTTAGTAATTTCTAGAACTGGGTAGCCCATGAGCAGTGTTTTGAAGCCTCCGTCTCTGCCAGAGCTTGAGTCCCATCTGGACTTTCTGGCCTCAGTAAGTGGACTACAGCAGGCTCAGAGCCCCCAGCTGGACCCCACCTCTGCCTTCCACCCCCTGGCTCAGATTGTCTGCTTTCAAGGGTGGAGGAGGGCTCTGGGGGATGAGATGCCAATGATTAACCTTGGTTAGGACTCCTTCAAGATTGCAATCTCTGCTCCCAGACACGTTCCCCTTTTCATTCACCTGGGAAGCTCTGCAGCCAGTCCCCCTTCCTCTCTGAACCAAGTCTCATTCTCCCCCTCGTGGGTGGGGGAGGATTGGGCTTCTGTTTGTTGAGCAAACACTGACCCCACAGGGACCCTGCTTCCACCAGTTATGGCTTCCTTTCTTCACCACCCCAGGGCCAAGCCCCCTCCCCTGCCCCCCAGGGAAGGTCTTTGAAGACTGCTAGGAGCCCAGAGGTAGGATTTGGGGGCAGCATCTTCATCCTTCAAAAAGTTGTGGTGATAACATAATTGTGCTTTTGTGTTCTCGGTAGTAATGTCACTGTTTACTGTTCCCAGGGTCTATTTCATCCTTCCGAGTTCCTTGATTACAGGTTTTAATAGAGACTGGCTGAGTGCACCCCTTCCCGTCCCAGAACCAGGGCTTCCCGAGCCCCATCTTCCTCCAGCCTCTGTACCGTAATGCTTAATGTAGCCATGCATAGGGTCATGTTTTTTTCCTTTGAAAGCAATGAGGAATCCATACATGTGTTCATTGGCTCCTGGACATAATATGTATGTTTGTTAATGGTACAGACAGGTAACACTTCTCTTTTCGCTTCACAAGTTTGGTCTGTGGGCTTGTCGTTTTAATCAAAATGATTTGCATTCAGATGTGGATGGATTGAGCTAAGAAATGTAATGCGTTCCATGTGGTTACAAGCAGCACACAGAGCTAAAACGACCTTTTTCAATGTTTTTAGCTCAGTTGCTGGGGATTTAAAGTGTCTTTCACGGTTGGATCTTTACCTTGGTTGTTATAGATGCCCCTGGGGACATGGGCGGGCCCTTCCATTAGGTGCTTTACGGTAAGGGCTTCAGAGCTTGCTATTAGCCTTTGCTGGGCAGTAACTTTTCACCGCTGACTTGCTACCGCGCTGAGCCCTGACCTCGCTCCCTCGGCACTTTAAAGGTTAATTTTGTTGGCGATTGGATTTCTCTCCCGGCCTGGGGCATGGTGACTCTCCTCACTAGCCCTACAGTAGCCCAGTCGCTGGGCATCGGGATCGCCTAGCCCCTCGAGGACTGGCCCTGCCTGCCTGCCGGGGCTGCAGAAATCACCCTCCCATGAGAGTCATCCAGCTTCTTTGTCCCTCGGTCTCCAGGGACCAGGATGTAGTGCCATGCTCTGGCCTAAGAACCTTACCAGGTAGGATGACTTCCAGAAGTTCCCTGGGCCAAGGTGGAGGGGTGTGTGCTGGCTGGGTCTCCTTGGCTTGTTTGAAAAGCTGGCAGGGTAGGCAGTGGGGAAGCTGCCAAAATCACCTTGGAGTAAGTGCATGCGCTCGCGTGCGTGTGTGTGTGTGTGTGTGTGTGTGTGTGTGTGTGTGTGTGCGCGCGCGCGTGCGTGCGTGCGTGCGTGTGTGTGTGTGTGTGTGTGTGTGTGTGAGATTGCGCGTGCACGTGCGCGTGCCTGTGCCCATCTTCCTCACACCTTTCTCATCTAGCCTTTGCGGCTTGGAGCAGGCTGGGACATTCCTCTGGTGCACTTGGTCCACCGAGACTTTTTAGTTCTGTCACTGTGTCCCAGCTCATCATCGTATCCAACATGCTGCCGAGCCCACCCTAGAGACCGTTGATCACCCAGCTGTCTCTGGTCTTCATCCCAGGCTTTGGGAGCTGGGGCCAAGGGAGGGGAGCCCGTGCAGTGGAGCTATGGTTTGGAATCCGAGAAGCTCAGTGAACCTGTGGTTGTGTTTGCAGTGGAAACGAAGAGAAGTTAAGCAAATTGCTCAAGGTCACACAGCTTAAAATGGCAAAGCTGAGGCTTGAACCCAGGTCCATTCCCACACCCTACCTTCTGTGATGGCTGGCATGTGTGCCAGGGCCTGTTCCATCCACAGGCTTTGCTCTGGGCACAGCTGGCAAGAGAGCACTTCTTGAGGCAAAGGGCTCACACTCCAGAGCGCACACGATGTTGGCTACCTGCCCTCCTGGGCTCCTTGCGGTCCACTTGTTTCTAGCAGGGAGAGGCTAATTTGGAGTTCTCGATGCTCTGAGCCTCTTGGTCGCTGGGTGGATGTAGCTGGATCTCTGAAGTCAAATCTGAGAGGGTAGATGATCTTGGAGCTGCCCCTGGGCTGCCTGGGCTGTGCCCTACAACTCCAGGGCTGCCTCCCAAGAAGATGTGTGAGAGAGAAGGTAGACATGCTGCATATTAATGCTGACCTGGCTGTTGGCAGAGCTTTGCCTATGTGTGCCTGGGCTACCTAATTAGCTGATGCTAAGGGCTTTTCCTTTCTTTGCTTGTTTTTTGGCTTTTTTTACACATATATGGAGTTTTTATTATTCATTTCATAGACAAATGTTCAGGAAAGGGTACATTCTTCTCTGATGTTGTAGCTTGCATGTTTTCCCCTCACACCATGTGTTGGGATCTCTCTTTCGTGTGACAATGTTGGAACATGATGAAGCTTCTCAGAGTTGGATCCCAGTGGGTGTTTTTTTGAGGCAGGGTCTCCTGTATTCATTCCCTGGCTGGCCTCTAACTCACCATGTAGCGAAGAATAACTTTGAACTTCTGATCCTCCTGCCTTCATCTCCAGAGTGCTAGAATTACAAGCCTGTGTACCACCATGCCCAGCTCTGTGCAGTGCTGGGAACTGAACCAGGCCTTTGTGCATGCTAGGCAAGCACTTTACCAACTGAGTCACTGAGTCTTGAGAGATAGTTTCTTGAGCTGAGTTCCATACCTTCCAGTTTGACCCAGAAGGAAGTCGTTGTCTTTGGCTGCTGGACCTGAAGAGTGTGCTTTTCTGCTTTCCAGATTTTTAAAATACACTGGAAGCTAAGAGGAGGTGCAGTGGGGGCAGGCTTATGAGGGTGTTGGGACCCCATGCCCTCATTTCACCCACTTAGACTCAAGGTAGTCTGGACCTTGCCCCCATCCCTACACCCTTTCCTTTATCTCTCAGAGATGTTTTCAGATGGCTGTATTACATTAAGGAGTCCCAGGGTTGGAGAGCAGGCTGAAGCACCCAGTTCTTCTGGAGCCCTGGTCTGGATCAGAACACCTTGGAGATGTGGAGGTGGTTACGGAAAGTCTCAGAATCAGGTGGGACTGTGTAGACACCTTGAGCAGGTCACCCAGCTGCTATGAAAGGGGGGCTTGAGTAGTTTGTGCCTGCTGCCCGGGTGACAGACATGTGACGTGATTGGAAGGTGTCTGGAACCTGTTATTAAAAGTCTGCGCCTTATGTCACTGTCACTGTCGTTAGAAGGAAGCACATCCTGCCCACAGTTAGGAAAAGCATATCTGCTGGGAAATTGAAAACTCGGATGACTTTGTTGAGATCCTTGGCACAAGCTGGCCAGCCATCAAGCAGTGGCCCAAGCTGAGCTTGGAGGAGCCTGGGACGAGAGAGGGCTTTGTGTGTCTGAGGCCAGCAGACATTCTGGTGCCTGTTGTAACAATGAAAGTCGAAGGCATCTGGGTGGACCAGAACCCTGGGTTTTCTAACCGTAGTGAGCCCCTGAAGCCAGAAGGAGAATTTCATGCTTGCTCAGAGGGACCACCTACTTGTCCAAGGAATAAGTTACTAAAATGGGACAGAGGTGATGTGAGGTGAAACTCAAGCCTGGAGCATTCTCCTTTCAGCTAAATCCCCTAGGAGCCCTCTTTGTGTTTCCCTCTCTCCACCCTCAATGGGGCTTGCACCTGGCTCCATCTGTAGCAACGCTGCCCCCCCCCCATCCACTGGTGGCAGCCTGGCGTAGTGACTTCTTTTGCTAGACTGTGGGCTGCCAATGCCTGTAGACGCGTACTCACCCACCAGACCTCCCCCCTAAGACCTGGGGGTCACTGGCAGGATACCACAGGAGAGAGAACCTGGCGACCCAGAAACAAGAGTACAATGACTAGGTTCCTGGAGTCGGGATGCAAACACAGACCAGTTTTACTATTTTCTGCAGACATTTTGCTGGCTGTGTCCTTGTCCACTGCTAGGTGAGGCTGAACCTCACGACCTTTGTAGCTAAGCTCTGCCCTTGCAGACAGTTCAGTGTGGATTTGCACTAGAACTCCAACAGTGTGCTAATCCCAGGAGAAGTGGCCTGGGTTGTTACCTTGCTTGTTTGTTGTGTGGTTTTCGTTCTTTCTTTTTCTCTCGTTCTGGGGATCCTGGAGCCTCTGAGCTACATCCCCCAGCCCACCTGTGGTTTCTCTCTTTCCCCAGGCTGGCCTTGAACTCAGAGCTCCCAAGTGCTGGGACTGTAGGTTTATCACCACCATGCTGGGCTCTACTAGCCATTTTTAATTCTAGTAACAGTATCTTTAGTTTGGAACTCTTTGATGCCCTTCTAGAACATGCGATATGCACATGTTAAGATGTGACCGTGATAAAAAGCCAGGCGATGGGGCACTCTTTGTCTTGAATCAACATTTCCAACATGTATGACCTGGAGCCTCAATTTCCTCATCTCTACAATGGGTATAGTATTTTTTGGGGAAAATATTTTAAATAACAACAGAGGAAGGTATCAATCAATGCTGCTTACTATTTTGATCACAGTGATGAGGATTAGATGAAATAATTTAGGCAGTGAAATCAGCAGGATACCCAGACTTGCAACTTCAATTAAATTATTCTTGCTAGACTATAAAAGGCGGGGCTCTGGAGGGGGTTCTGGAAAGGCTTTTGAAGGTAGATTTGCTTAATGGGCCCCTGGAGCAGTTAGAGGGGTGGGTGCTCTTGAGCCAGACTAGGAGGGGGCATAGTTAACATACCTGTTTGGTGGGAAATGCAGGTAGCCAAGCCTTCCCCTTTCCCGGCTTACTCATCCGCCTGGGGCTGGGCCTGCTCGCTCATCCACAGGAAGATCTCATACCCATCAAGCCCTGGGGTTTTAGGGGAAACAATTGCCTTGAACAATAGCCAGAAAACAAGTTCCACCAGTCTGGGCTTTTTGCATCTCAATGCAGCTGTCTGGCAGGGGCATCTGAATGGGCTCCGCTGGGATTCCTGAGCAGAACTGGAAAATCAAGCTGGTAAGTCCCAGCATAGCTAGCTGGTGGTGACTCCCAGGGGCGTTTAGTCACCTGGAGAGCAGTAGACAAAGGTCAAAGGAGGCCTAGACTGTCTTAAGAGGACCCAGAGGGCTACCTTGAAGTCGACCATCTTTGGAATTGGGGAGGAGATGAGCTTCTGTAGACACTGTCTTCTAGAACTGTCTGTAATGCTGTGCTAACTGCTTCAGCTCTGCTAGTGAGCAGAGACTACCTGTGATCTTTTTACAACCTTTTTTGCGTGGAATAATCTCTCTCTCTCTCTCTCTCTCTCTCTCTCTCTCTCTCTCTCTCTCTCTCTCTCTCTCTCTCTCTCATTCCTTTGACCCACCCTCCTCCCTCTGTAGCTCCTCTGCTTGCTTTCCCAGGAGCCAGGGACTAAATCCATTCAGTCATCCCAGCAGCCATGTATTTCTGCAGTGCTTTTTGCTTCTTAGGAGACACCACTGTAAATATCCTCACGTTAATTCAGGACCCTGACAGATTCTTGCTACGTCTAACCGCCCCACCCCCATCCCCTGGAGCTCAAGAATTAGAGGTGGCTTCTCTGGGGTCTTGGGTTCTGGGCAAAGCAGGACTTGTGGGAAACCTTCCTCGTATTCTTCCATGCAGACAAGCTCTTGAAATCGTCCTTTACGCGTTCAAGTGCCATTTGAACGCCCGACTCGGTGATGTCAGGTCCTCTTGTCAGACTCTGAAACTGGATCTCCTGATGGAAGGGCCCTTTCCGCTTTCCAGTGACATTGGTGAACCCTTTGTGCCTCACAGTGGGAGTTCTGAGAGCCTTGGATGGTGTCAGAATGCTGGGTGCTGGCCTCCCGGGGGCGCTCCTGATGTTGCAGGTGGAGCTTGTGGCAGCTCTGATTAGCAGAGTTTGGATCTCTTCTGTGTGTGTATGTGTTGTGGGCCATTAGACCAAGTTGAACCCATCCTTTGGTAAGACTAATGGAGGTGGCAAAGATTCCAAGTCTAATTCCAGTCCTGTGCTGAGGACACTGTTATGGTGACTGCACCCACTTCTTGTAGATAGAATGGGTCTGATGCAGATGCCAGGGAGAAGTGTCTGTAAAGGTTCTGTTGTGGGTTTGGGGGTCTCTGAGCTCAGCCTATGCAGGGCCTGTGGGAGTCAAGAGGTTCATTGAGGGGGAGGGGGCTACGTCAGCTGGGAGAGCATGCCTCTCTTACAAAAGACACTGAGGGCTGGCTGGCCGCCTTCACAGATGTGGAAGATGCAGACACCTGCCAGACCCTGCTTGTGCTAGGACCTAGCTGGTGGCCGCTGAGCCTTAGAACGGGCCCAGCTTCTTGGTGTCCTCCACCCATCTCCCCAGTTACGGTTTTGTTTGTATCATAAGGTGTGGACTGAGACCACACTGCCTTTGCTCAGGGCAGCAGCGAAGACATGCATAGTGGTGCTTGTCCATCATTCCAGCACCTGGAAAACGGAGGCAGGAAGTTCAGGGTCATCCTTCCTCAGTCCATGTATGCTGCTTTGAAATAGAGAGAGAGAGAGAGAG